>CAODLS010168968.1:0-20188 GCA_948243855.1 Flueggea neowawraea | reverse complement strand
TGGAGTAGAAAGAAATCAAGGAAGAAAAGACAAGTAAAAGTTTTTTCAATGAAAGTTCATGAGAAATTATTATTAATATTAATATTATTAGATCATATTTATACAGGTTTCTTATCTTTTATTGTTAGTTATCTCTAAATTCATCACTCTTTGCTTTTGGTTTTATTTCTTTTCTATTTTATCCGTATGGGTTTCGGTTAATTTTGGTTTTGTAGGATTCTCAATCATCATCACATGAAAGTGCAATTCAACGGAGGAAGATGAGACAAAGAGAAAGAATCTGAGTTTTTTTGTTTTAATTTTTGGGCGAGCACTTCATGAAGATGGAAATTTGAGAGAGAGAGAATGCAAAGGTCAATCTTTTCAAACTCGGCCTGTCAACTCCTTTGTATTTATTGATAATATCTAATATCAATGGCCTATTTATTGTGGCCTTTTATTTTTCTTGTCCCCCACCCACCTTCCCAATTGTCATATATAATACATTATTTATACATTATATATAATCTTAATTACAGTACTTTATTAGTTATAACTTAATTATTCATTTAGCTATGTTTATTAATTGTGAAATATTGTATGAAGGCATAATATAGAAGGAAGATTTTGAATTGTAGTGGTGGTGGGTCACTTGTATGGGTCAATATAGTACTTTGTTTGGACATGAGTACTACGTATTCTATATTAAGAGAAATGAGCTCTCTTTTCTATACATTATTAGTATTATTATCATCTAGTTAATTTTATTTAAATTAGCATATTTTCATGGTGTTTTGGAGAGAGTTGATTGGAGATTGTTTGCTGTAGTTGGTTAATATTAATCTTTTAGAAGAAATCATGTGGTTATGGACAATTCGATTGGTTGTCTTGCATGAATGCAGCATTTGAGTGTGACTTCACACGACAAAAGCTTAATTTATTTTTATTATCTAAATGTTGATTCTCTCCATGTAATCCTCTTTTTTGTCCCCCTTGCCTTATTTGGTCTTTTTTAATCCCCATAACACTTACAGCTTAAAACCCTAGACAGTTCTCTCTTTTTATTTAGTTGTTGCCCTTTTCCCCCCCACCGTTTTTAGTCTTTTTTTTTTTTATAATTTCTTATAGTACATCATAAACTTGTTTAATATACTGGTTAATTTCTTGATGATTAGTGATGATTATGTGCTACTCAATTTCTGCATGCATAAAACATTGACTCCGTTGTATTGCTGCTTGCATGTTTCATTGCTAGGCCACATTTGTTTGATATATACATTATTAATTGATATTCTCTTTGATAAGTCTCTCCCCAGAAAAATAAACATATGTGAAGATCATTCCAGATTTTAAATGAGCTATACTTGTAAGTCATTGATTTTTAATAGCAGTTGGCAATGGTCGTTGCATACTTTCTAGTACATTCAAAACTGCATCTTCTCTTATTCTACTCAGAAAAAAGAAAGGGTCTCTTTTGTTATTTATATGTACATTTAAATTCACATATTTCAGACATTTTCAACTAGGATTTAGAATTGAATTCTACTCTTTTTATTTGATTATTGCAGAACATTGCACATCTATATACATTATGGACTTGAAATTATGCATGTAAAAAATTAATTCTAGTATAAATTGATAAAAAGAAAACATAGCACTAAATGGTCGTGAAACATAGCATTTCACATATATAAATGTTGTTTTATATTAATTTGTCTTGATAATTATTGTGATTAGTTTGTAGTTCAACCTACTCATCATAAGTATCTTAAGTGCTATTTTTAATTAATTAATATTAGATGGCATTAAGGTTGAATGAAATATATGCTCCTCTTGCTTAGCGAGTAAGGATGTGGAAATTCGTATCAAATCAAATTTGTTTGTTCTTCACTTGTGCCAGGCCTTTCCACCCATTACAATTCACAAATCTAAGAAGAAACTTTTCACAATATGTTTAAATGATCTTTGATTACAACAATTAATGGACATGATTAAAGAGAATTTTATTAGGCAAAAAAATGCAAAGAAGTGGATTTGCAGGAATCCCACTGCTCAAAATTTTTCACACAATTAAGATTACACTAACAAGAAACACATAGAAATCTGCCAATTATAACTGGTTTAATAAAAGATAATGTTCAAGCAACGAAATATATCGTAGCCGGTACAAAAAAATCCAAAAGAATTGGTGCAACATAGAATTTTCATTCAAATAATATAGTTGATACCGAAGTTGGATAATTCAGTTAGTAAACATCTGCACTTAAGACTATAAAGTTTTTGGTTTAAGGCATCCGGATTGATTTTTTAGGACTTTCTAGGATTTTCAAAACATAGAGATTGGTCTCTCTATTTATGAGGTCTAATCTATGATCTATAAAAGTAATAGTGGTTCTTTTTAAAAGAACAAAAAAAAAGTTGAGATGATGAAATCGTCGGAGATGGAGTTGGAGTCCGTAATTAAAGAACGAAATTTGATGTTGTTGTCCTCCAATTGAGTTCAAAAAATATGGGAGGGAGCGTACAAAACATGGAAAATAAGATTCTCAGTTGGGATTACTCACTAACAAGCCATTGAGTCTTTGGAGAGAGATATCATGAGAGATTTAGCGGAAGCTCTTTGAACTCTCTCTCATAGAGTACGTCGTTGAGTTTTACAAGGTAAGTACTTAGTTCTTGGATTTTTGAAAGGGTGGAGCATGCGGATATTCTATTACGTATTGTCGGGATTTTTATTTTCTTGAATCGAATGTGCAAGATGTATTATTAAGTTTTCCTACACCACTTATTGGTGGTCAGATAAATAGAAACACAAAAACATCGACTTGTCAAAAAAAAAATCATAGCCATTTAGTGCCAGTTTCCAATGTTTACGTTATATCAAATCGCACAATAAGTAACGCACTTAAAAAAAAAAAAAGCTCGCTTGGTTTAGAGTAAGTGGAAAAAAAAGTAGAATTTCTTAATAAGTAGAAACGAAAATTCTGTTTTGTTGAAAATAAGATATCAACTTCCTAAAAAGTTGGACATCCAACTTCCTTAATTAATACTAGAAAAGTAACTTACCTATCAAAATTTAAGAAGTCGAACTTTTCAAGGGAGTCGAAAGATTTATTTATTTTATCATGTAACCTATAAAATGGAAAATTTGACTAGTTAATAATTAGTATAGTTTTATCGTTACCAAGCTTAATTATTGAGATTTTAAATTGGAAATATCCACTTCCTAAAACGTATAAAATTGAAACAAGCAAAAATTATATAATATTTCTTAAGACTTTTAATTCCTAAGAAAAATAACTTTGTGGGAAGTATATAATATTTAAGCAAACAAGGCCTAAGTGTTCTAGGAGACCTCTGAAGATTCTGGAAAATCCATCTATTGTTTTGACTCAAATTTCCAACACGATCAGCTGCATCAAAGCCCTCCAAACTAAGCGTTGAAGCTGAGCCTGAATTAAACAACTCCATTGATCATAAACTAGTGATGTGCACGGCACGGCCCATGAAATACCAAATGATTTGAACACAACTGCCCAAACCCGAAGAGATCGTGGTCCTGGCTCTCCAATACATCGCAGGACACAATTGAGATTTTGTGAACGTCGTATACCTAAGTTGGCTTTTGAGGGTCCTCTTCTATTATCCTAACAATATTCATTAGAAACCAATTTCATCAATTCTTATCACTCCTTTTTCGTAGTTATTATCTTCAGTAGATCATCGAGTCCTCACTACCAGTATTAATGAGTACAGGAATTACGTGGTTTGAGAAAGAGTGAAATCACAAGTTTATAGATTCAGCAATAGAATGTCATCGATATCCTAACCCAAAAGGAATTACATTAGATATAAATTATAATTCCTAATTTCATAAGTTTATTAGGCAATTAACGCTTCTTTGCAAGTGTTGGATTGAGAAACTAATCCTTTTCATACAAGGAAACAGTTTTTCCAAACCGAAACTATATATTCTACAACCCATCACTGCAGATCAATTTAGAGTTCAATTTCATCATTCATTTTCCGTTAACATCTTTAAAGAACTTCCCAAAATGCCAAGGCGAACTTAAATCTGTAACCCCTCCTATTTTCGTGCTCTCTTAAAATATGATAGATATATAAAGTATATTTATAGTTTATCTAGAGTATATTATATGAATTTATAGTATTATATGAGATATTGACATATTATATATAACATATTTTTCTTCTATAATAGTTCGCTTTGAAATACATAATGGATGAATTTAGTTTTAACTCCTTTACTGGTCATACACCATGTTCAGATTTCTTTGCTTCATCCATTTATCAATTCCATGCCCATGCTAGTTTACATTCATAGAAAATTGAATTTTTTTTTCCGAAATTTTGTTTGAGAGTAGTTATTTATAGCTGAATTAATAGTCGTGATCAGTAACAAGTATGGAACAAGTTTGATAATGCATAATTTCATTTGCTTTCCTTATGTAAACATATCTTAATATTTGACATAAGTATCTCTGTTTTGGAATATGTAGAAAATCCTTCATCAGTTATATAACACATAATTCAATTTTATCCTTTATTTATTATATAACAAATTTACTTAATTAGTTGATGAATAAAATTAATACTCTAAGAGAACGATTATGCAGGCCAAGAAAGGGCTTAGCAGGCCGTTCCTGAACAGAAGAAGGTGAAAGCAAAGTTCAAATTGACAATTACATTACAAATAAAATAGACAAATAAAAATGCAATGACAACTACAAATAATTAATTAATAGGTTTGTAACTCATTAGTATTAAAGTCAACTATAATACTAAGGTTCGGGGTTCGATATCTAGTGGGAGCATTCTCGCTTAGTTTAATGTGGTGAGTTTAATCCTGGCATAGATAGGTATGAACTCGGACACTAGATTGTCAAAACCGTGCTATGCCAGCGGAGATAAGGCATATATTCGAAAGACACATCAAACCAATGCTTGAATGTTTCTTATTATTCTCGAACTCTGCTTTTTTTTTCAAAAAAAAAAAAGAATCTTATAATACTCTATTGAGCCAATGTTTTATGATCTTATGAGCTGGAAATTAGAAACCCAGTAATTTTGATGCTTTGAGTTTCCATTTTGACTTTTTTTTTTCTTGTGTGACAACACATGTTCAAATCAAACTTTCGGTTGATTATAATAATTTATTTTATCTATAAATAATGTGACAGATGGCTCTGCATCTTTTGAAGAAAGATTGAAAATTTTTAGATAATTATACAAGCTTAGGTGGTAAAGTGTGATTAGAGGATTTTACAACTGCATTATCTTTACTTAACAAACCAAAAACTGTCTTCCTAGTATGAACAGAATTGAATTTACCTTCAGGAATCTACTAGAAAATCCACTTGTCAAGAATTGAACCTTTCTTTTTAGTAGGTGGCAAGGAATAAGCATGCATATATATAATAATAGGCGAATTTCTCATCAAAGTACCATCTCTTGCTTCAATATAACAGTAGCTCATCAGAGAAAGAACCACAACCTGCATCAGCTTCAGAGTTCATCTGTTATTTTGTTCCGAAATGCGCCGAGAATTGCATACACAAGAGAACAACCCTCCAACAGGTTTCACACAACTAGCCATCTTTGTGTTTTTCTGTTTTTTTTTTTCCTTCTTATAATTCATTTAATTGCTCCACAAGGTTTTGAACCCATATCCTCTTAGCATTAGAGTCAATTTCAGTCTTAATGAGTTACAAGCTGTATTTGTGTTTTTCTGGTTTTCATTTGTCCAATTTTTACGAAACTGACTTCTGTGTCTCTGTTGTGTTCTTGAAAGGGTATCCAACTGATCAGACTCCTACCTCCGGCCGGAAGAAATGGTTACCTAAATCAAAGAAGAAAGGAGAAAGAGGCTTTATTGAAGGATGGTATGTTATACCATTTCTCATAATAAACTCTAAAATCCTTCGTTGATTTTATGACTTCTTGTTTTTTCATAAATATTGGGACCTCTATAGTATAGTGAAAATGTTTATAAGAAGGTATATATATTCCTCAGTTTTTTTTTTTCATTTTTATGATAATGTTTTGTTCTGTTCTTTTCATGTGCAGCCTCTTTGCTCTTTGTTGCTGTTGGCTTTGTGAAGCTTGCTGCTAGATTGATGTAATTCGACGTTTGATCAATATTAGCCCTCCTTCTATGTACTGATTGTAATCTTGTTGTGTAATAAAAATGTGTAAATATGCTTTGTAAGTGGATATATGGCAAACAGCATACGAAGGTATATATGGCAAACAGCATACGAAGGTATTCATTATTAGCAGGGAAAATTAATTCATGTTTTATTTGGTATCTGTTCTTAGAAAAAAACTTGATTTCTTTGACAGTTCAAAATTTTACTCATTATAACTTTTCTCAAGGTGACTATACATTAGAAAGTTTGACCACACAACAGTATTCTAGATAAAAAAAAATAAGTATAAAATGAGAATAAACTATTTTTAATGTTGTAAATACTAAAATAAAAATAAAATGACAATAAATAGAGTACATATGAGAACAAAACGAGCAAATACATTTAAGTGCTCACTAAAAAAATGAGTACAAAATGAAAACAAATTATTCTCAATGTTGTATATATAAAAATGAAAACAAAATGAGAATAAATCTAGTATAGACGAGAATAAAATGAGTACGAAAAGAAAAAGTACATAATGAAAACAAATTGTTCTTAATGTTGTTGAAATGAAAATAAGAACAAAACGACAATAAATTGAGTAAAAACGAGTATAATGGGCAAATACATAAAAAAAATTGAATACAAACTGAACACTTTGATTACTATAAAAATGAGTACAAAATGAGTATAATGCCAATAAGTGTATTTGAAATGAACGCAAAAAAGAGACAACACAAATAAATTACGAGTACAAAATGAGTACATCACAATATAATTTGAAAAACTTTTTTTATTCTTTATTGTTCAGTAAAATTAAGAGTGCAAAACGAGTACATAACGGACAAATGCTTACAAAAAGGAGTTCAAAATGAGTACGAAAAGAAAATTCAAAATTTATTTTTAATTTGTTATGTTATTTGGTAAAATTACGGTACAAAATGAGTACTGATTACAAAAACGTGTACAAAATGAGTACAACCTAAAAAAATTGAAAACATTTTTAATGTTTTGTCGTTATTTCGTACAAATCGAGTACAATACGAACAAAAATTGATTAAATTTTGTTCCATTTAATTTGATGTCATTCAATTTTAATATTTGAAACTTCTTAAAAAAGTCAAAATGGAAACTATTACTTTAGGGTCTAATTTGTAATGTTTATAAAATTTTGGGCCACAAAAATTTGAGTTGTTTTATTTGTGAAATTACAATCACCTCTCTATTAAAATTGATATTATAAACTAGAAAATAAGCAAGGAGTGTAATTTCCTCTTAAGGAATAAGCATGTATATGTACAACAATAGGTGAATTCCTCATCAAAGTACCATCTCTTGCTTCAATATAACAGTAGCTCATCAGAGAAAGAACCACAACCAACATCAGCTTCAAAGTTCATCTGTTATTTTGTTCCGAAATGCCGCGAGAAGTGCACACACAAGAGAAAAACCTTGCACCACTTCCGCCAGGTTTCACACAACTAGTCATCTTTGTGTTTTTATGTTTTTTGTCCTGATAATTCATTTAATTGGTTCCACAAGGTTTCGTAGGCATGACCTCTTAGAGCTGGAGCCAACTCCAGTCTTAATGAGCTACGAGCCGTCTTTGTGTTTTTCTGGTTTCGATTTGTCCAAATTTTATGAAACTGACTTCTTTGTCTGTTGTGTTCTTGAAAGGTTATCCAACTGATCGGACTCCTAAAGCCGGCTGGAAGAAATGCTTACCTGGATCAAAGAATAATGAAGAAATAGGCTTTATTGAAGGATGGTATGTTATACCATTTCCCATAATAAAAACCAAAATCCTTCTTTGATTTTATGGGGTTTTTTTATAAATATTGAGACCTCTATAATATAGTGAAAATGTTTTATAAGAAGGTATATAATATATTCCTTAGTTTCTTTTTTTTTTTCATTTTTATGAGAATGTTCTGTTCTGTTCTTTTCATGTGCAGCCTCTTTGCTCTTTGTTGCTGTCGGCTATTTGAAACTTGCTGCTAGATTGATGTAATTCGACGTTTGATCAATATTAGTCCTCCTCCTATGTACTGATTGTAATCTTGTGGTGTAGTAAAAATGTGTAAATGTGCTTTGTAAGTGGATATATGACAAACAGCATATGAAGGTATTCATTATTAGCAGCGAAAATTGATACATGTTTTATTTGGTTTCTTTTCTTAGAAAAAACTTGATTTCTTTGACAGTTCAAAATTTTACTCATAACTTTTCTCAAGGTGAAGAAGTTCCCATAAACCCCCCCAATTTCTCCACAGCCAACATCGCCCATTCTGGTTCGTCTCACAATGTTTCATAAACGGAGAACACTTACATTAAAAATACCTGATAACAATGATTTGACTCCTGGAACAACTGAGAATGATTATGCAGGCCGAGCCAGGGCTTAGCAGATGCTCTTCTTCTGGTTGTATATATGGAGCAAATATTCATTTCTCTCAGTATTTTTTAATTTGGACAATAAAATATTAAGTATTGAGAAGAAAAAGTACAAGGTGAACCGTCTATAGAAATCTAAATCATCCTGCACAAACATCAAAGTGTAGACTTTTACCAAAAAATCATATTCCAATAATAATATAAACAAATAAAGGGTTAAACTTTATTTATTAAAACAAAACATATGTAAAATTAATTGCGAAAAAAATTTCAAATTAAAAACATTTGAAATGACATAAATAATAACTAAACCCACAGAAATCATATGTGGAACATCTAACAAATCATACAAATGGGGCTCAATCAGAAAGGCTCTCACTGCCAAGCCAAACAACTCCTCCCTGAGCTGGGACTACTGATGATTGAAATTGCCTGACAGAATTAAACAAAGACAAAACAAAAAAGGGGATCAAACCCAGTGAGGGACAACACTCCAGAATGCCTCATACGTGCCTCACAACGACTGTTTTGAAAACAGTTCAAAAATACCATAAACAGGTATAGTCAACATATATACATATATATACACGCTACACATGTAATAGTGATTCAAAAATCATTTCGAAATCGTTCGCAATCAAAGCAAATAACATGCACGAAAATATTCAGAAATTAAGCCAAAATCCTTCAAGAATATTTTCAAAACATATCAAAATTAATGTGTTTTCAAAAACAAAGCCAAACTTTTCCAAAAAAACGTTTTATCTTATTGGAGGTTCCAAAATAAAGCTCTTTTAAGTTGAAACAAAAACTTCAGAACATGAATAAAAAATCATTTCAAAACTTTTATCGAAAGTTCAGAAACCAAGCTAAAAAAACTTTGTAGTTTTTCTAGAAATTTCGAAAACAAAGTTCACCACATAGGCATCATAATAATAATAGTATTACTTTCAAAGTCAAAACATTTCTCGTAGATATCAGAGTCAAAAATATATATCACGGATAAGGGACTAAAAAAATCTTGATGTGGTATGTGCCACTCTACCACCACAATAATGATTGTGGACTCTACCACTAATCCGATAACAGATCATGTGTCTGATCGGGACAACATGACTACCGACAATCCTGGTAGCTGAGTGTATCATGCATTGGTATACCAAAGGTTACGTAATCCGTACTATAGGCGTCCCATCTCCAAAACATATATATATATATATATATATATCATAATTAAATTCAAAATATAACGGTCATGCAGCCGAGTATATAAAAAATAAAGAGAGATATATAGGATATAACTTATATATCAATATTCCAAAAACAAATAACTGATTTTCGAAGTAATTCCATAATTCAAATATATATATATTTCATAAACAAAATCTTTATTTCGAAAAGATTTTCAAAAATCCAAACAAATATTGGTTACAGAAAATGTATCAAAATCCCCAAAATAGGGTATATAAAACAAAGAATACATATTAGAATTCAAAACATAGAGAGAGGATATATACATACATATATATCAGTTTCCAAAAACATAGTTTGAATATCCATTCACTAAAACCAAATTATTAACTTAACAAATCCTTACATTAGTCCAATTTCAGAATATGTGTTAAACACATAAAAAACAAATATAAATTTCGAGACACAGCCTATGTGTCTGAAACTGCCATCCACTCACCTGTATGTCGAGCTTCCAAACTCTGAATCACTGACCTCCAGTTGATGGCTGGTCATCTCAGGAACTGAACTGAGATGAAACAAATATTTGCAAACACATCAAATACAGAGACTGTGACAATACAGAAGACGCATGAAATGCAAATGCAGACTCAACCGCCAACGACGTCAGAAATCCTATTCAAATTGAAAGTCTATCGCTCATCGACATTCAGACCTCGATATAATAGAATCATTGGGTCTCCAAATTGTTCAGAGTTTACTAATCAATACCCAACGTATTTCTATTATCAAATCAAACCTCAGACTTGCAAAAATATTAAGTTTCATCTCTATGGAAAAATTACCCCAAAAATCCATTTCTCGATTCAACCAATAGAAATCCGTTTCAAACACCTACATTGATCAAACTCAACCTTAGGAACTCAAATCTATGGTTGATTTCTCAAAAACAACTCAGAATCATCAAAGATCTACACAAACCCGAATCAACCTTAACCCATTCAGGGCAACCTAAAATGTTTTGATTTTGGGTTTAATCTAGGTTCCTCTAACATCAAACAATCATATACAATCATTATCTAACATCCAATCCATCTGAAACACCAAATCCGAACAAATTTGGCCAAAAAGGGATTCCGAGATTGATGCGTGAAAATTATGAAATAAGAGGAAAAAAAGAATGATCTTACCTCAAACAATCATCTTCTAACAACCCTTAACATCCATCTCGTCAGAATCACCGAAAATCAGAACCCTAAAACAAATCGGACCAAAACTAGATTCAGAAATCAGAAGCATCAAATAGACGAAATGAAGAGGCTAGAAGCTTGATCTTACCTCTAGAGATGTTTAGGAACATTGGGGAAACAAAGACTAAGAGAAAGAATCGGTCTGAGAGTGAGAGAGAGTGAAAAATGATGAATGACGGACGAAGGTCGGGTGAGGGGTATTTATAAACCCATCTCACCAAAACGCAATATTTCACTCATTTTCAACATCTCTGAGCTCATTAACGTGCGTTCTTCATTATCTATGCACACAGAAGAACATCAAAGTGCATAAATGCTTCCCTCAGCGCACTTAGACGATGCTCAGAAACTCTCAGTTCAATCCAGATCAACATCAACGTGTGCAGTTCCTTCCTACAGCGCACGTAGATGGCTCAAGAACCCACGGTTCATTCCCAAATCATGATCAACACACATACTACATGTACAAGGCATGTAGACGGCTTCATTTGTCCACAGTTTAAATCCAGATGACAATTAACGTGCGTAGAACCTCACCAATGCACACAGTTGGCCTTAGGCACATTCATGATTCATCCCCACAACGATCTACGAGCGTAGAAACACTTCAACACGGGTTAATGAACTCCAACACACCTTAACACGCGCAACACCGCATTCCAAACTTAAAATTATAACTCCCATATTTGTCGGGACCTAACAATCACCCAACTTACATAGATAACATCCTTAAAAAATTTTCAAACGCCAAAAATTACCTCAAGCTTTCTAGGATCAAATTTCCAAATGAACAAAGATCTTTATCAATCGGATAATGTTCCACCAGAGACCTCGTCAGATTTGGTCAGAACGCTACAAAGAAATGATTGAAATGGGAGGGTTATTACATGTGGTGTAGTAAAAATGTGTAAATGTGCTTTGTAAGTGGATATTTGACAAACAACATATGAAGGTATTCATTATTAGCAGAGAAAATTGATACATGTTTTATTTGGTTTCTTTTCTTAGAAAAAACTTGATTTCTTTGAAAGTTCAAAATTTTACTCATAACTTTTCTCAAGGTGAAGCAGTTCCTATAATTCAGAGAGATCTTCCCACAATAGACGAAAACCACAACCAACCATCCCTCTTTCTCTGGAGCCAACATCGCCCATTCTGGTTCGTCTCACAATGTTTCATAAATGCATAACACTTACATTACAAATACCTGATAGCAATGATTCGACTCCTAGAACAATTGAGAACGATTATGCAGGCCGAGCCAGGGCTTAGCATATGCTCTTCTTCTGGCCTTATATATGGAGCAAATCTTCACTTCTCTCCTTATTTTTGAATTTGGACAATAAAATATTAATTATTGAGAAGAAAAAGTAGGTCGGATTCAAAATTTAAGATAAATTGTAGAACAAAATTAAATTAAATAATATATTTTGACTCTTTGTCCTAGAAAGACTGTTGGAATGCTCTTAATAAACAGAAGAAGGTGGCCTTTCCTGAACAGAAGAAGGAAGAAGGTGAAAACAAAGTTCAAATTGACAATTATATTACATCTGAAATAGCCAAATAAAAATGGAATGACAACTACAAATACTTAATCAATTGACTTGTAATGTAACGCATTAGTGCTAAAGTTAACGATAGCATTTAAGGATCGCGGGTTTGATCTTCAATGGGAGCTTTCTTGCTTAGTTTAATTTGGAGAGTTTAATCCTGACATAGACAGGTATGAACTCGGACACTAGATTGTCAAAACCGTGTTATGCCAGTGGAGATAAAGCATGTATTCGAAAGATACATCAAACCAGTGCTTGAATGTTCTTATTCTCGAACTCTGTTTTTTTTTTTCAAAAAAAAAATTCTCTTTAATACTTTATTGAGCCAAGGTTTTATGCCCTTATGAGCTGGAAACTAAAAACATAGTAATTTAGATGCTTTGCCTTTCCATTTTGACTTTCTTTGCTGCCCTCACAACACATGTTCAAATGAACCTTTCGGTTGATGATAATAATTTTGTTTTTTATCAAAAAATAATGTGACAGATGGCTCTGGGCTTTTTTGAAGAAAGATTGAAATTCTTTAGATAATGCGTTATACAAGCTTAGGTGGTCAATTTTTTTTTTATGATAGAATCAACTCTACCAATCTCAGTCACACAATAAATAGAAAGATTAAGAAGAAAAAGAAGAGAGAAATAGGGAGAAGAGAGGACTTTTGTTGATAAGATGACTCCAGAACATTGATGATCCAGCAACAATTTGAGAGGCTGCATTCTCTCCCACTAACCCCAATCAAATTCTCCACAAGCAACACGCCTACCTCATTTCCTCTCCACAGAGAGAAATAGGGAGAAGAGCGGACTTTTATTGATGAGATGACTCAAGTACATTGATGATCCAGCAGCAATTTGAGAGGCTGCATTCTTTCCCACTAACCCGAATCAGATTCTTCACAATCAACATGCCTGCCTCATTTCCTCTCCGCCCTATATGTATTCCCACTAACTTTGCCAAGTCATCACATACAGACAATATGGCTAAACATACATGCTAACGCACTCACAACCTTTGCTAACACACTCACAACCTGCTAACATACTAACAGTCATTCATCGGTGGCCCATTACTCTAACCCAGCTCGCTGAAAGCCTCTCCTCTTCTTCCTTGTATACTGAAACCTGATAGGGGGCCTGTTGCTAGCACCTCTCTACCCATCATTTTACAACTGCATTATCGTTACTTAACAGACCAAAACGGTCGTCCTAGTATGAACAGAATTGTATTAAAGTACCTTTAGGAATCTACTAGAAAATGCACTTGTCAAAAATTTCACCTTTCTTTTTCGTAGGTGGTAAGGAATGAGCATGTACATGTAAAACAATAGCTGAATTCCTCATCAAAGTACCATCTCTTGCTTCGATATAACCGTAGCTCATCAGAGAAAGAACCACAACCTACATCAGCTTCAGAGTTCATCTGTTATTTTGTTCCGAAATGCATCCACCAACGTTTATGCCAATTGGAAAAATACCACCAGGTTTCACACAACTAGCCATCTTTGTGTTTTTCTTTTCTTTTTTTTTTTCCTGATAATTCATTTAATTACTTCAACAAGGTTTCGAATCGTATGACCTCTTAGCGTTGGAGTCAACTCCAGCCTTAATGAGCTACAAGCCATCTTTGTGTTTTTCTGGTTTTGATTTGTCCAATTTTTATGAAACTGACTTTCTGTCTCTCTGTTGTGTTCTTGAAAGGGAGTGCACCTGATCAGACTCCTACCTCCGGTCAGAAGAAATGCTTACCTGAATCAAAGAAGAAAGGAGAAAGAGGCTTTATTGAAGGATGGTATGTTATACCATTTCCCGTAATAAACTCTAAAATCCTTCTTTGATTTTATGACTTTTTTTTTCCATAAATATTGAGACCTCTATATTATAGTGAAATTTTTTTATAAGCAGGTATATATATTCCTCAGTTTTTTTTTCATTTTTTTATGAGTGTTTTGTTCTGTTCTTTTCATGTGCAGCCTCTTTGCTCTTTGTTGCTGTTGGATATGTGAAGCTTGCTGCTAGATTGATGTAGTTCGACGTTTGATCAATATTGGTCCTCCTCCCATATACTGATTGTTGTGGTGCAATAAAAATGTATGAATATGCTTTGTAAGTGGATATATGACAAACAGCAAATAAAACATGTTTAATGATTTCAGCCGTGTTTGGACCAGTTTCGACCGTGTTTTACCCTCCCATGTTTTATTTGCAGGGAAAATTAATGCATGTTTTATTTGGTTTCTGTTCTTAGAAAGAACTTGATTTCTTTGACAGTTCAAAATTTCACTCATTATAACTTTTCTCAAGGTAAAGAAATTCCCATAATTCAGAAGAGATGACGCATATCATCCTACTGAGTTTTCATCTTTCAAACATCTCATGTAAGCCTCAACTCATGTACAATGTGTCCTGTTTAAATTTATTCCATGAAATTTTATTGAAAAGTTAATTCGTTAAGTCGTTGAGATTTAGCAAAATTAAGTAGTACATCCTCAGATTTTGAAATCCTCAGCAGTTTGACCTTTAGTTTTAGTTGAACAGAATAAATTTGTCCCTCTGTTAACATTCCGTAAGTTGTCCATTTTTAGACAAAAGGGTGTATCTGTCTTTTTTTTTTATAGAAATTTTTAATGACTAAAATGATAAATCAAATGCTGACTTAAAAAATTATAACAACAAAATCAAATCGCTTATAGAATGCTAACAACATAATATCATCAAGTACTAACTTTGCATTTACATTATACCAACAACAATAAAATTGAATTCTACAAATTATTTTTTTTGCAGGGGATTGCTGAGGAGTTAAGAGTCAAACTGCCAATAAATTCAAATATTAACAAATCGAAAAAAACAAGTGCTTGATGCTTAGAATCAGAGAAGACTTTGCAAACTCACACTATCCAACTTTGAACAATTGTAGTGCAGGCCTTAAATGGAAATAAATAAGACGAACTTTGCATGAGACTTGTGATCAGCGTCTCGCAAGTGCACAAAAATCGATGTAATTTTAACCCTCAAGAGTATCCTAGGATATCAAATCTTCAGAGAACGTGAATTAATTGTGATCGAAAATAAAATAAAAACGATTAAACTCATGTTTGATTTTGGGATTTTTGAATAATTGAAAGAAAACACAATGCAAACAATAAAAAATAGATGCTAAAATGAGGAAATTAATAAGGAAAAGCAGTGGGGCTTAAAGATTTCGGCTAAGGAATGCAATTTAGCTAAGCCAATGACAAGGGATCTAGGGTTGAGTGTTCTCTCCACTATGCTAGTTTGTGGCTTCTCTTAAGGTCATCTAAGTCATCCCTTCATTAATTAAGAGGGTCCTCTCAGCCTCACTTAAGTTAATTAGGGTCATTAGGTCACTAAGAAATTTCATCGAACACCTTATTGGCATAGAAATATCTCTATCCTAAACCACACAAATTTAATGATTGTAGCTTCATTTAGTGTTCATCTTTTGATCCATCAACTAAACTTGTTAAAACTATAACTAAGGTGGTCAATCTAAGTCATAATCACATAAAACAACTCATCAAGCCAACCCGACAAGTCAATAGATAACAAAGACTAACAAGCACAATAACCCAATTAATAGCATAACAAGATCATCTTTAGCCTACATCTTTACACCCCAACTAAGAAAATTAAGCAAATATATTTAAATCAGCCATAAAAACATTGATATCCATTAAAAAAAACATTAAAATCTAAATACAAAGTGGGAAAATGAGAATCAAACCCCAAGAGCCTTTGATGCAAGATTCCAAATAAATTAGCATTGGGTGGGTAATTTTCCTTCTTTTCTCCTTAGCCTAATCTAAAATTTACAAAGAAATTAAAGTTGTTCTTGAAATATAAAAACCTAATTTCTAATTTGAATGATGATGTAAAAGATGTCTCAAATGAGCGCTAAAGAGGGTTTATATACTCGTTGCCCAAGTCACAAAACCTTACAAAAGATGTCCCAAAAATACCTCTTGGTTCTTACATGATTGTCTTCTCTCGCCACTTTCATTTTCCACCTCTGCAGAGTGCCACGATCATGGCCCTTGGCCACCACGGCCGTGGCATGTTTCTGTCTGCCAAATGCACCAAATTTTGCTTGTCACGGCCTTGGTTGCCTACTACGACTATAGCACCCCTTTTCATGAAATCTTTATTTTCTTCATATTTTCTTGTGTTTGCTTGGGGCATTTCCACTTTGAATCTCTTCTGCACCTTTTTCAACTCATTTTTATCCAAATGAATTCATCCTATGAAATCATAAAAATCATGTAAGTATCACTACAAAAGCATAATTTATAGGTTAAAAATAGATATATTCTTGCTTGATTAAACATGTAAATTTAGAACACATTAAACTCCCCACACTTAATCATTTGCTTGTCTCTAAGTAAACCATTTTAAAATCGAGGATAAGGATACCAAATGAATCGAACAAGTCAAAAAATGCTCGCAGTATGCAAGCATGCAAATAACATGATCAAAAGAGGACACTATGCTATGCATAAATCACACAAACCAAGCATTGGCATTGAAAAGTGGTCATTTCAAGAGCTCAATGATCAAATCCTTTAGTCTATTGGCATCTCCTAAGTGTATTGTCCTCATTGCTCAAATTAATACACATATCTCTTTAGTTGTAGAACACGCTTGGTATTTTCATTCATTTACACGCCTGAGTGCTTAATTTTGATTTGTCTTTGGTTGCATTTTTTTTCATTGTTTTCATTTCGGATGCTATAAACAAGTTAGCGAATTAATGACCCTTATGATAAACACTTATTTATTAACAACGAGGGTACTTATCATTTCCACCTTAGATTTTGAACCCTATGCACTTATCTTTGTTTAGGTTCACCCTCAATTTAAGCATTGGAATTTAAGCACCTAACCTTTTTTTAATAAAACCAAGCTTATTCTAAAGTTAACACTATTTAATCATTAATGCACAATAATCTAGCAACTTGTTCGAGAGATTTTCTTATGCCACCTATAATAGACTAAAATTATTAATTAAAGAGCTCTTAACCTTACCACTCAAAAATGCCAAATTATGATTCGCATGATTAACAAATAATAAAGCTTCCTCAATTGAATCATGGTAAAAGCATTCCTACACACTATAAGTTTTTTCTCAACAAGTTCAAATCCAAAGGTATCCATGATGAGTTTAATGTATTTTGAAAATCTTTTCAATGAAAATCAAGCGTAAATCAAGCAAGAATAAACTCAAATAACCACACAACCAATTCCCAAAAACAATCAAACAAGCAAAAAAAATTAAACTTTTCCCGCACACTTATTTTGAACATTATCCCCAATGCTCATCAAAAGCAAATTAAGTCATCAACAAAGCAACAAAAACAAAGGGGATAAGTCCAAATCATGTATATGACGCACAAAATTTAAAAGAAAGGGTTTAAAGATGCTTCCCTATTCTCCATTAGTGGTTGCTTGTTCTTGCCTCTTTCTTGAGTGCATAACTCTAACTTTTAAGCACAAGACAAGAAAGGTTAGTGGATATAAGTGCAAAACATAAATAAAGGGTATATGACAAGGCAAACGTCGTATAAACCACTCCTTTTATTCAAAACAAAAAACAAGGTGCATAAGTTAAAAGATAGCCATAGTTTAACATCATTGCAGACTAAAAGTAGTTTAACGTAATTTAAAACGTAAATATTGGATCTATTTGGGACGCAAAATAGTCCTCATGGGTAGCTCCATTGTAGGTTTCAATCTCTTACCATATACCATAATTGGTTTGTGATCATTAAGCATAATGTTAATGGCACCACAAGGATGAATCTTTCAAATAAAGAATGGGCCATACCATGGAATGTTGGGTTTCCAAAGAATGTGATTTTTGGGTGAAAAGTATAGAACTTTTTGTCCCTCAAAGAACTCACCCCTTAAAAGATAATCATCACACTCTTTCTTAATTTTGTTGAACCAAAGGTGATTATCATTTAAATCCCTCTATGTTTTGATGATCAACAAAATGGTGTTTGATACTTAGATGATTTTTTAATCTCGTCATCACTCGAGTAAGCAGACATATTCACTTGAGCAACAAAAGGCCTAGGAAAATTCACTCTAGTAACCCAAGTATTCACTCTAGTAATTTAAGATGACCAGAGGCAAATTTTCAGAAATATCACTATAGCAACACAATAGCATCACTCGAGTAATTAGGACTTGATGAGGCTACTGAATGAAGTCTCTATTCGAGTAACAAGAAGAATCACTCGAGTAATCCATGTGTCAGATAACTCGAGTAACAAGCTGAAGCTCACTTGAGTAATCAATGCTCAGATCACTCAAGTAATCATATGAAGCTCACTCAAGTAATCCATGTGCCATCTCACTCAAGTAATTAGAAATATTCACTTGAGTAACTTTTCTAGAGGATCAGTGATGAAAATCATACTCGGAAACAATATACTTCACTTGAATAATTCAATCGAGTAGTAAACATGAAGAACATTATCTCACTCGAGTAACAAGTTGAGTCACTTGAGTTATCACATGAAGACAAAAAGATTATACCTTGGACTAATAAAATTAGAGTTTAAATGTTGAAGGTTAGTGGTCTCAATGGTTAGAAAAATGGATCACTTGAGTAACTCTTATTTCTCATTCGAGTAACACATTTTGGGGATCGATTTCAAAGGAAAGCTCACTCGAGTAACATCGATGGCTCACTCGTGTAAGATATTGTGTCAGAGCATTAAATGCATGATTGTTTTATCTCACAATGGCTACAATTAATCCCTCAATGTCTCTTTTAACTTGAAAAGGTATAAATACCTAGAAGACACTTCAAAAAACAACTAAGAAGATTTGGGCATTCAATTCTTACAACAACCAAGCATCAAATTATTGATTTTCTCTCTTATTGATGCAAGTGCATTGTTCATCAATTTCTCTCTTTATTGTTTGTATCATTAGATCATTTATTATTGGTGAGTGATTGAAATACTATATTTAAGAGTGATTATGAATGCGATCCAAGGGTAGATCCTTAGGTTGGTTTTGTTCTTGAACCGAAATCAAGAACTTCATAAGAGTTCTCACTTAGCTAGAAAGTGAAGTTGTAATTTTGTGAAGATTGTTAGTGGAAATCCTAAGTGGTGATACTTAGGTAGTTGACATAGACAAAAAGTTGGTGAAACCACTACAAATCCTTGTGTTAGTTCTTCCTTGCTTGCTTTAATTCTGAAAAAGATTCAAGCCACTTATACCACATTATTCAACCCCTTTATAGTGTGGTAATTGACTCAATAATTGCTATCAGAGCTTTGGGCTCTTATTTGAAGCAGCTTAACATCTAAAGAGTCAAAGATCCGAGATGACTTTGAATATAGGATCACACACCAAAGGCTATGCAGTAAATTCTCCTCCTTTCTTCTATGGCTCCAACTTTAACTGTTGAAAAAAAGGGGGATGTCTTTCATCTTTCAATATTATGGCATTGAGATTTGGAAGGTGATATTACTATGTCCCAAAATTCCAAAGAAGGAAGATGACTCACTCAAAGAGTATAAAGACTTCGATAATGTAGATTGGAAGAAAATCCATTCAAACTCTAAGGCAACCTAACTTTTATATTGTGCCTTGAATAATGAAGAGCACAATAGAATCTCATCTTATGAAAATGC
>CAODLS010168953.1:0-15325 GCA_948243855.1 Flueggea neowawraea | reverse complement strand
TGACACGCCTACTATAGTAATGTTCCTAAAACTTGCTGTTTGACTATACTGCAAAGTTGAGAGACCTAATGCAACAATAAGGCCCCACATGAAGCAAAGTAAGGCAGCAGCTAAAGCCAATGGGATAGAAGCAAGAATGGCACCCACTTTTCCTGTCAAACAAAGAATGTAATCAATATTATCAGATCCAACATCAACAGTGTGAGATGCAAAATATGGGTTCTAGTAAATTGAACGAGTTTTCTTTCACCAAATAGTCTTGAATGCATATCTGTAGAAGAGAAACTCTTGAAAATCGAAACAGGTTTAACGTAGTTTCTACTGCTAATAGCAGCGTATATTCTGCTTTCAAATCTACATCTGCACAGTAAGCTCTAGGTAGTCTCTCCCGCAAGTGTCCAGCACATGCAAAAATTTGATTGTAAAGAACATTTCCACTTGCAAGCAAAGTTTATTCAGCCTGGTTTCAACTACGACACAAGAACTGACAAAGGTAACAGGGCCACCCCTGTTAAGCTTGAGATAATTAGAACAGATTTATTGCTTCATTCTATAGCATGCATCAATAGAGAAAAACCATGCGCCATTTGAAGTTATTATTGGAATTTTTATTGGAGAAGATCATAATGTTTACCTATGAATGAGAAGAAAATCAAGAAGCATGCTCCAACTTGAACAGCCCTTCGACTGGCCACCTTTGTCACATTGATTGTATGCACGTTTTCTGTTAAGGTTGTTGAACCAGTACCTGAACCCCAAATTCCAGCCAATATACTGCAAAAGCCTTCCAATCCAATTCCCCTGCTGACAATTCCAGGTGTTGGAGGCTTTGAATTAACTAGAAAAGAGGTGGAGTGATATGTTCCAACCTGGAAAGTCAGTGACATTGTCACAAGTCATTGTTATGTTTGTACATTTGTTCTATTGGTCAATCTCTAATAAGGCAATACAACCTTTTAAAAGAATATTCATTTAGTTTCTCAAATAGTTTTTTAACTTTTTCACTCATAAGTGCAGCTGCAAGCCTGTTGTTGGTATATATTAGTTTATGTAGTGCAAATAATATTTGTATTTTAGCATAAATGTAATAGCTTAACTCAAAAAATGTATTCTTGACAAAATAGTAGAAATTGATGCCACATTCCACAATTTCCACTTGTGCTGAAAGGCACTAACCGAATCTACAGATGCAACCAGTGAAACAATGATCATGACCAAGGAAGTCCTTAGGGTGAAGATGGGAACACCCCACTGCAGGGGATAGGGGATTCTGACCCAAGCAGCAGTTCTCAAAGCATTGGAAACATCAGTTCTGCAATGCTGCATTGTGTATGCATGTTTCTGACAGTCATCAATTAAGATGTTCGAACTAGGTATGTTAGAGCTGCAACCTTTATAATCATATGCTCCACCGGCTGTCAAAAAAAATGCATACGTCCATATGATCATGACACTGAGAGGGACCTGCAATGAACCAAACATATCAGCAAGAATAACCAAGCAGTGACAGGACATTTAATAAAATAGCATGTGGCAAGTATTGTACCTGGTACATCCTTGCAGAAATCCCGGTGTTAATCAATGTTTCATAGCATAATAAAAATAAATAGAAAAAAAAAGAACAAAAAATAATGAAGAAAGAAAACCAGATAAATACTAAGAATGAGAAACATACCGCATATATTCGGAACAATCGATGTCCAAATATGGATATCCCTCGAAGATACTGGTAAATAAACATAAAAGTAAGTATATTAAAGAAATGCATAGAAATACAAGAAAATACAGAACTGAGAAACAACATATGCTATAACCCAAACAAAATTTCCACGTGATAGGTTATATAGTCCCAATTCCGTACACTAGATTAAATAATCAGCACAGAAGATTATTTACCAGAGTGAATAAAAGAACCAAGACTATCAGAGGAATGCTAATTTCCACACAACTCCCAGCCTGTGGAAAACCATAGCTAAAAAATGCTAAACCTACTGCAGCAATAGTGGGCGCAACAACAACTGGATTAATTAATCTGCAAGAAAATATTGTGTATCACATAAAAGATCATCAAATGGACGTGTGGAAAAAAAAATATTAGACTTAGATGCTTGGAATTGACAATATAATTCTGGTTCTTTGCAAACTAGAAAACATTACTAAAAGAATGTAAATGTGCACGTCAATGTTCTTCCTAATTTAAAGCAATTTCTGTTTAGGACAAAGGAACTACTATAAGAAACAAACTTGCATTTATTGCTTCACTATGTAGATATGGTCTAAGGAAGTCCTATCTCCCACATAAGAAAACATAACCATAACTGCATGGGTTTTGCATAATGTCTGCGTGCCAAACATTATGAAAGCATGACGATCATCAGGCATGTGGTAAAAAGGCACAAAGAACAATTGTTCACTTGCCTTAGAAGAAGGGACATCAAACCAGTGAAGCCCAAGATGCTTTGGAAAATGGAGCCAACAATTATTGCCCCTTGGAGTTCCCTCATTATATGTCTGAATTTCTGCAGTTACATAAAACATATCACAGCTTAGAGTACTTCCCTTTAAGCAAAGAATAGTAAACTGATATCCATGGAGTGCAAGTAACTTCAATTTTTAGAAAAGGAGAGAATAGTCATAGATTCAGTCATTACAGTTCTTACAGATGTCACAGATTTAGAAGATTATCATATTAATTTTAGCTGCACAATTAGTGAAGTAAGATTTTTAATTCGAAAAGGAGAAATTTCTAAGTTTATAAATTGAAATATAGATCCATAAACTTACATGTTCTGTCAGATTCCGATACTCCTTGGAATTTATAATAACTAATGCTGGAGCCAAATATACAAATGAGCTCCCTTGAACTAATGGAAGTCTGGTGCCAAAATAGGAATGCAGTATTGTTGTAATGCCAGAAACCAACAGCATTGTAGAAATCACTGTAGCAGTATCTTTCTGTCGTACATTCACGTAAAGAAGATCATTTAATGGTAAAGCTATGCAAACATATTGAGTTTACAATAGTTAAAAGCATCTATATGAAGCAATGCTTACATCTGTTCCACCCATGGCTGGCACAATCACCAAGGGAATGAAAATCAATGAACCAGCCAAAGACAAATAGTGCTGAAGACCATAATAGATAAGTGCCACTGAAATTGAAAGACAAAGGTTAGGAATCAGGTGAAAAAACAGTTTGATACTCACGTTCCTATGATCATCCTCTATAGCCAATCATTTTCTCTCATCGATTTATTCAAATGCCAATATAGACACCAACACTCAGAGGTTTAAAAAATGGCATTAAATCTGCCGGACAAGCTTCTTCCAGAGTTCCAGTTTCATTACTTGAAACTTCCTGAATATGACTAAGGATTCACGCTCATAATCTTCCTTCTAATCACTTGGTCTAAAAAACTTCAGCTATACTATTGTATATCATATAATTACTATAACTTCAAATCTTTAAACAATAAGCAATTTAAATCCTCTTCTAAAAACCAAAATTTTCATCAAATTTAACATACAACTAAGAAAAGCAAGAATATAAAAAAAAAAAAGGAAAGCAGTCAAACATGGAAGACACTAACCATAACCAGGATTATCTCTTAACCCAACTTTCATTCCACTCTGTCTATGCCACCCTCCATCAGCAGGTGCTTCCCCACCTGGAAACATGTCAATCCCAACCTCCACTCCATCATTCCCTTCTTCTTTCTTTGGCTCTAGAGCCTGAGGAATTACTGGAATTTCATTTCCATTCCCCTTCTCATTCCCATTCTTATGACCAATCCCATTCATATTCAACCCAACGGCACTCTTTTCCTCATCTTTGGCTCCCAAAACAGGCTCAGCTTCAGTTCTTCTTCTCTTCTTCTCATCTCTCAACCCAAAACCTCTGCCATTCCCATTCCCAATCCCCTGTCTTGATCTCGACCCAGGACCGGAATCCGGTTCAATCTCAACACCTCTACTAGGTCTGGTCCGACCAAGAATCGGGTCAATCTCAATTGTTGGAGAAGACCCATCATTCTTATGATGTTCAGGACCCTTCTCCAAGTCAAGACCACGACTTGTATCCAATCTTTCGCTGTTACTTGCAGTAGTTTCAGAAGAGAAAGTGGAGACAAAACCAGTTCTTTTAGCCCAAGACCGAAGCTCCCTTGGGTTGTGGTCGGTTCTTCCCACAAAAGGCTCGATCTTTGGCAATAAAGAGCCAAGCTTTGTGTCGTTACTACTTCTCTCCTTTCTTGCTTCTTGCTTGCCTCGTGAATCTGAACCTGACCTAGTTTCCATTCCGGGTATTTCTCAAAAGGGTAGTGATTGTTTCACGAATAGAAAGCAGAAAATGAAGTGAAAGAAAATCAAGAAGAGAGCGATATTAGTGTAGAAGCAAAGCAATGACAGTGAGGATAGTTGCAGATACTGCTGATTAAAATTTAACCTTAGTAGTAATGTTTTGGTTTGTATTATGGGTTCTTACAGTAGAGAGTGTGACTCATCAGAGTGAGGTCGAAGGTGTCTTTGCATGTGTGTAATTCGTGTTGATTTGTGTTCATTACTGCTAGGAAGTTGCCATCAGTTGTCTGTTTACACAGAGAGTAAAATGACAAAACTGACCCTCTTGCCGTTGAGGATTTTGGAAGTTTTTTGGTGGGTCCGTGTCCGTGAGAAGGAAAACAAGAAGCGGCAAAGAACTGATTTTTTTTGTCCGATTTTTCCTTTTTATGGCCTCATTAAGAGGGATGTCCATCCTCATTAAATTTAGACTGTTTCGTAAATTATTTATAACTCAATTCACTACAAACAAACAACAAAATGAAGTAAGAAAATAAAAGAAAAAACGTTAAATTGAAATGGTCGAAACAAATACCTCAAATAATTATTTCACCAAATCTGTATTGAAATTCAGGCTACTAAAATATTACTCCAAAGACATTCAACATCTAAAATCACTGGGTTTATTTATGTAACTTTTATAAAAGCTAAGTGAAGTTTGGGCATTGGCACTCGAAGCTTTTTCGTCAATAATGATAAATCATGATCATGTGAGAGGTTTCTTGCAATTGAAGTCTTTGCCGGAAGGACCAAGTTGGAACTGTGTCGGTGTAGGGATTGACTCAGACGATTCAAGTGGTGAGGGGGTGAAGAAGATAAAGATTAAAGGGCAAATAAGAGTAATGATAAACGGAAGGAAAACAACAATTAAAATGGGTCCAATTAAGCAATTAATTAGGTGAAGAAGGCACTCAAAGTTAGGATGATTCTGTCACAATCACTAAGACTTTTTAGCTTATTCAATAGTAAATAAACTGGTATTTGGTTTATATAATAAAGTTTTGGAGAGGATTAATTCCATTTGATCCCCGGAGAAAAAGAAAACATTATTTAGTGGAATGACTATCCGGGAAAAAGGATGGCCGTAGCTTTCAGGAATCATTTATTTGGGCCAATTGAAAGCGGTAGAGCAACTTCGAGGGGTTTCATTCAGAGTCGATTTAGATTCCTAAGCAAGGATGTAATCGCGCTCAAGAGTTTGTTTAGAAAATTAGTCTTAAATTTATGTAAGTAACTAATGTATTGTAATACAAATCTAGCCTTCATATAAATGACTTAACTAATGATTTTTTGTTGATATGTATACTTATATATAAATGAAATTTAAATATTATTCAATTTTGTCTTCACTCACTGTTGAACTTATTTATGAGTTTAACAAGTCAAAATTTTTAGGAGCAATTATTTATGGCATCTCTGTGTTTTATCGTAATATTTTATTACATCCCTAAGTTTTGAAAAGACTCTTATTACATCCTTACTTGTAAATTGCATTAATTAAGAATACATCCTGAATATCTAATTCTGATCTCTATTCCTTTCAGTTTATATATAAATATTTTATGCAGAAATGACTCTTATTGTATCATTACTTGTAAACTACGTTAATGAATAATACATCTTAAATATCTAATTTTGGTATCTGTTCCTTTCAGTTTGCATATAAATATTATGTGTAGAATCTGTAATATCAGGACTAGGTATTCAGAATGTGTTTTGAACTACACAGTTTACAAGTAGGGATGCAATAAGAGTTTTTTCAAAATTTAAAGACACAATAAAAAATTACGATAAAATACAAGGACACCAAAATAATTCCCCTAAATTTCTATTGTTCAAACTTGACTTATTTTAGGTTGAACTTTAAAATTAAGTTCAAGTTTTAACATTTATTAGTTGAGCTAATCACAAATAAGCTTTTATTAAGGACAACACTAACTATATATTTTTTTATTCGTTACGAGATGTCCTCGGGATCCCAATTATGAGAGGCACATTTAAACCCGTACCATATTCAGACTAATCTCCACTCGCGCCGAACCAGCCCACTAAGGGTTAAAATGTTGATCATCATGGGAACTTTATACGAGAGCAAAAATCAAACCCCAGACCTCTCTTAAATAATGAAAGTGTCAAACCATTCACACCAACGATGGATGGTTAACGCTGTCAATATTTAAATGTAAACTTAATTACACATTTTCTTATTAAATGCTATCCAAAATTGTAAAAAAAAAAAAGAAGAGGAAAATCGACTATTGTAATATAAAAAATAATAGTGATTTTCTTATGTTACTGTCAAAAATTTTGCAACAGATTCGATTGGTAGATGAATGCTTCGATAAATATTGTTGAGAAATAATACACAAAAGAGAGGGACATGATGATGATTTATGGTCTCCTCATAATTATTCCTCATTCGAAATCCAGTGAAATGAAGATCGAATTCGAACTCCAATGAAGTGAAGATCTATGTCATGAAAGATCTTAATTCGAAATTTAATGAAACTAAGATCAAAATTGTGATTTATAATGATGGTGTTTTGTTTTGATTGATTAAATGGTAGATAACAGAAATAGATGATAAATTGATAATTTTGATAAATTGTAGAGTAAAAAAATAAAAAGATACAAAAACCAAACACCACTGTCTCCTCTCAGGTCTATTAAAACATCCATAAAATTTAAAATTTCTTTTGTTTGGTTAAACAAAACAAATTGAATTTTTCAAAAAATCAGCTGCTTGACTTTCTTTGACCTTGAAAGTAATTTCTTGAAGAAAAGTCATTTCCTAAAGGAAAGTCAAGAAATCTAACTTTTTTTAATAACCAATAATACATATTTATAAATATATCATCAAAATACTATTTACTTACAAATTTTTATTTATTTTTAAAATTTATAAATCATTTCATTAATAATTTTTTGATTATTTTATATAAATTATTTTTTATAAAAGTTACAAAAAAATATTTTATATTTTTAAGATTTTCAAAATGTATATATTTTTATTTAATTAAATAAATTAATTTTCGTTAAATTTTAAAAAAATAACTATAATTTTATTTTTTATGAGAGATATATTTTATATAATAAAAATAAATATTTTTAAATTTTTCTCATATTATTATTATTTTTTTTATTTTTATAGAGTTTGATAAGAAAGATATTATATACATTTATAACGAACTTCTTGGAAGTATGATTACCAACTAAACACAAAATATCAAACTTACCTGAAAAATATTTTTCTAATGAAACACAATTGATATACACTTCATAGGAAGTAATTTCTCAAATAGTAACCTTGCAGAAAATTACTTTCCAAAAGTTAAACCAAATAAGTCCTAAAGACAATGAAAGGATGCTCTGCACTTGCAATCCTTCATTTATTTGCATTACCTGCTGTTTTAATTGGTGTCAACCTAAAGCACGATGAGATCAATTATATTCTACATAAAAATCGAATAACTAGTGAGAAATATCTCACAACTATGCAAAATATTTGTTTCACTGGAAAAGAAAAGCCAGAATATTGTAGGCCTTTAGGAAAAATATGCAAAAAAATGGAAAAAGGCAACAATATGAAGAATTCACCAAATCTCATAATTGTATCCAGAGTCTGCAAATATGAAGCATGTCAGTTCAGAATTGGCTTGCAAATTGTGGTTCATTTTCCAGTCCGTCAACAGGTTTACAGATTCAAAAATAGATCTTAAACAGAAGTGAACTAGAATTGTCGATTAATTTGAAAACGAATGGGACAGAACATCCCCTCCGATTGAAGCAAAACAGCTGAATTCTGAATTTCAGATAAAGTACACAATCTCATCGATTCAAGTAATAATGTCAGACCGAATACAATCTCAAGCTAAGATTATACCATTCAAAATCAGCAGTGAACATACCTTCCAAATTTCCCATTTTTATCCGCAACTTGAAATACAAGAAACCAACCACAGATTTTTAGAAGAAAACAATTCCTTAACCTAAAACCAAATTCTCAATGAAGCCAATGTGGAGACCTAAAAAACAGATCAGAGGATCGGATACAGATAAAAGAACACACATAAAATGTCAGTCGCATTGAAAAGACATGTTTAACAAAACTGAGCAATCTCCAAAAGATAAAGCCAAAGTTCCTTATAGACTATATAAAGGCTAACATAAAATTTCTCATTCCACAGTCACTCCTCCGAACTGTCCCTGCACCAGGCTGGTGAGGGCTGAACTGAAATTCGACCGAAAAAGTTCAGTTTCAATTCCCAAATCAAATCACATTCGACTGTTTTCTCCCAGCTATTGTCACTACAAACTCAAGAACTAGTTCCAATATATAATTACTCACTAATTTGAAACCAAGATTAGCATAACATTAAAAGTGGAAATATTGATTAGTTTGTTTTGAACAATTCGACTTTTAGTTTATTAATCAAACAATGCAATATTTTCCCATTAAAAGAAAAAGAATTTACCACTAAAACAATGGAATTATCGAATCAAAACCATTTCCATACAGGAAATTTCGCAACTTTTCATATCACTAATGGCAGTAACAACAATTGTATATAACAACAACACTATCAAACACATCAAAGACAAAACAAGGCACAGAAAAAAAAAAAAGAAAGGAAAAAAAACTTATGAACAGAGGAGCAACCATAACATTCATCGAACAGTGTAAAATGAAAAGGAAAAACTATTTAGCAGCGAAAGACGAGAAGAGCCGAGCGACCTGGTCTTGCTGCTCGCGGTACCGTCTTTTGATGTAGGACTCCAGGATCTCCATCACCGAGACAAACCGTTTCATCTCCTCCAGACGCCGGGTCAGCTCGGCTTCCCGAGCTCTGGCTCGCTCCAGCCGAGCCTCGGTCTCGGCGAGGCGGCCGCGTAGATCGTCGACGACGGTGTCGTTTTGGGAGGAGCGGGTTCTGGTTGAGATTTGGTCGTCCGGAGGGTTTTGTCGACCGTAACACATCGTAGAGTGTCGTTTTGGAGTGAACTTGGAAAATTGGAATGTGTTTGGGGATAGTGAAGAAATGTGGAGAGTTAGAGGATCGTGCGGTGGATAGTAGTCGGTAGTTGTGGACCCTTGGATGTGTTGACTGACTTGTAATTTTGGGCCTAACCCAAGTACCCAACTACTGATTTGAAGTCACTTACAGCCAGCCCTATTTCCAAATACGGTGCCGTTTTCTCTCCCCGCCCGAACCTCACCACTATAACTGGAACGTTTACGACACATAACGAAAGAACTCTCTGTAACACACCCATGGCAGAAGATCCGACCACCACAACCTCAGTCTTCACTAGAACCCGCCCTCTGGACGACACCGTTTTCTATTCAATCTACCCTGACTCATCCCTAACAACCCACATAACCACTGAGTCACTCTCTGCTCTTCACTCTCTCCACCTCCAAATTCTCGACTTTCTTAAATCCTACACTTCTATGTACGTATGGCAACACGAACCTTTCTCTCTCTCCGTCTCCACCTCCCCCATTCCACACCTCCACGGCCACCTCCGCTTTGGCGACAACCTCGATGACGAATGGTCCGCCGTCTTCCTCCTCCACCAAATCTCTCTCCAATTCCCCTTTCTCTCCATCTCTGTCTCCGACTCCGACGGCGATTTCCTTCTCATCGAATCCGCCTTCCATCTTCCCTCCTGGCTCTCCCCCTCAACCGCGTCTTCCTCCGCCTTGGTCTACTCCACATCATCCCCAGGTCCCGTTTACCCCATCCGAATCTGACAGATTCCCTGAAATTCTTGATTGATCACGAGAAGGAATGTTTGTCTTCGGAGGGAGTGCAGAAGGCGGTGATGAATCGAGTTTTGGAGTTCCCGGAGAAGGCGAGGAGGAATATGCATAGGGTTGGGGTTAGGGTTCCGGTCTCGGTAGCGCGGGTATTAAAGATGGAGCCTTCGATGATTTCATTGGCTGTGGAGGGGTTTTACGATAGGGATATTGATTCCATGAAGTTCGCAGCAAGGATGGAAAGGTTTGGTGGCGGGAGCGAGGAGGAGATGGCAACTGTGGCGGTTACGATGTCGAGGGCAATGTATGCGCAGTTGAGGCAGCAGAAATTTCATGCCTCGAAATGTTACAAGATGGTTGGGAGTGTTGGTGGTGATGTGGAGGGGGTTTTGGAGGCGGAGTTGGGGATGAAGATTGCGTGTGGGTTCGAAATGATGTATCAGATGAGGAAGAGGGAAGGTGAAGAAGGGAAGGAAAGTAGTTGGGAGAAGTATGTGGAGAGTTTGGAGAAGACTGGTTATTTTGGAGGGTTGATGCCTGGTTCGAAAGAGTATAGCAGGTTGCTGGAGAATGCCAAGGAGTATTACCGGAATAGTGAATCCTTTTCGCGGACTAGGTATGTAACAATATGAAGAAATTATATGATTGGTTTTAAAGTAATGGTCTGTAGATTTGAAATTTGCTTTTATTTTGGTTGTTCACATTTTATTGATGATGGGATAATGTCTGTGTTGTCATCTAAGAGATATGTTGAGTGCTGTGGTGAGAAGAATTGATGTTTTTTGTTTGTTGTTATTGATGAGTGGATAATGTCTGTTATTTCAGAGAGATGTTTAGTGCTCCAGTGAGAAGAATTAATGCTTTTATTTTGGTTATCATGGATGATTATATGACGTCTCTGTTGTTATTTCAGAGAGATGTTGAGTGCTCCGTTGAAAAGAATTGATGAGCTTCTTGCTTTGCCATATTCCGTTGAAGAGTTTAAGAATCAGGAAGTTCCTCCTTCCGATGATGATTCCTGGCTATATGATGGAGAAGATGAGTTGAATAATGTTCTTCAAGAGAGACAGAAGGAGATTGATATTTATAATGAGAAGTATAAGAAGAAACAGAAGTCGAAAGAAATGAAGGATGCTGGTCCTTCATCCAGCAATGATTTTGATGATTTTGATCTTGGCAATATGGCGAAATCCATGAAGGCTTTTGTAGATAAAGTGTCGAGTTACAAGGGCGCAGAGGTTCCAGAAAACAGGTACGTGCCCAAATCGTTAATCTAGATGTCTTATATTGTGGCCTACATCCTTTTCAAAAGAAAAAAAAAAGAAGTCTTTGGCTGGCTTACTTATTTTGAGACACTTGCAAGTTTGTTAGCTTGTTTGGAATAGGACAAATTGTGATAAACTTTTTAGTCTTGCCTGCTCTTAGCCAGGCTGAAATAATTACTCTGATTTACAGTGTGTTGATTTTTCCTGTTCTGATTTATGCTAGCCAATGGACTTGTTTTTGTTTTGGGTAGCCTCTGGCCAGTTATTAATTTACTTTCGGTGCAATTCTGTCCATCTCTGTCAAAGCTACCTGCACTGGCTGGAAGATATTCTTATTACTCTTGTGGAAATATATGGCTTTGATCGGTTGAATTCAGTTGCTGTGGTCAATGTGTGTAGGCGTGATGGCAGTCTTTTCAGTAAAACTTTATATTTGTGAATTAAAATTGTCGTTTGCCAATCCCCATTTATATGAGAAAATATGATCGCAAGTCTTATCACTACCATTTAGTTGAATAAATATTTTGACCTTGCCAAAACTTACGAGATTTTCATTTGGTCATTTAAAGTTTATTCTTCTGTCAAATTGCGACTTTCACGATCTTAAAGTCATTTTTCACCTTTGTGGTTGGGGGTGTGGCTTTAATTCCTAAGCCATGTTGCAAATGTCTCAGCAAGCATTGCTCGGTATTGATTGTTTTCTTGGTGTTCTAATCGACTTTCTTTTTTTCTCCTCTGAAAGCATTATGTGTTGGAAGAATCCCAATTATTAACTTGTATATCTGAGATGCGCTTACTTTCTTGTTCAAGAGACATGAAAGATGTGGATCTTGATGTGGACCGTTTTATGAAAGACATGGAATCTGTACTGAAGCGCCATGTACCTGAGGAGAATGCAAGTGATTTCGATAGTGAAGAAGCTTCCTCATCTGACATGGATTTTGGTAAGTTATCATCGTTTCATTATTATTTTGTCATGCTATTTCTGGGGGAGTTTGTTTATTCTTGTTTGTGACCACTGGTAAAGTTTCTATTTTCTAGGAAGTGGCACTTTGTGGTGTTATTAATTGGTCATTCAAAATTTAAGTGAATTTTTTCAGCTAACTTGTATGCCTTTAGTGTTAACTGCAATAAGCGTATCCAGTGAACTTTTGTCCCCTTACATGAATTTTTCAGCTCAAATTTCTATCTAGAGCATGTGTATAACCGTGAAAATTGCATAGCTCTGTTCCATGTTCTGGTAGTGGTGATTCTAATATTTGAGATGTTAATGTTAACAGATGAGTCTGCAGATGGCAGTGATATTGGTGAGGCTTATGAGGATAACAATGATAAAGAGCACAGTTTCATGCATGCCTATTCTGATGTTCTGAATAAGGAGCTAAAAGACACGAGTCTTACAAAAAGTTTTGTTCGTGCTGACAACCAATCTTCCAAAGAGGTAAAATTTTTCTTGTCTTGCATGAGGGGACTTAAAGTTGTACAATTTCATGCCTTTCAATTATAAAATGATTGGTGCTCCTGGTCCTAAAATTATTTTCGTCAACTTGTTTTAACTTCTATTAAAATTGCGGGATCCAAAATATAAGTGGCTTGTAATTAACTTATAGGTAATTGCAAAAAATGTACAGATCTATACTAGTGAATTAGTCTGGAATATAGCATTCTCTAGTAAAACTGTGAGAAAGTTATTGTAGTTAATTGCATTATTGTTTTGTGTATAGCCACTTGGGGCTACCTCAAGTGGTTGGATGTGGGCATTATCAACCCTAAGGTCTAGGGTTGGTTCCCTTGTAAAAACAAGTAATTTTTTACATACTTTTTAATGTAATCTTTGTTGTCAATACATCTATGGAATAATATATGATCTTGGCTATACGGTTGAGATAATATATACATAGATGTCTCAAAAACCCATCTCTTAATGTTGTAGTCAGCTAATTCATTCATCCTTGTAAGTAAGCTTTGAGAATAATAAGAAGAGTGTAATGGCATACGATGCAGGGTGCATCAAAATCCAGTGAAGACATGGACGAAGACTTCAAGCCAGTGGATGTTGATTTCAACCTAGTGAAGAGTCTTCTTGATTCCTTTTCTTCACAAGAAGGACAACCTGGGCCTGCCTCTAATTTGCTTGGTCTTATGGGTCTTCCCCTCCCCCATGATGCCAGAAGAGAAATGAAAACTTCCACATTATCCATTCTCTTCACGCACACTCTCTTTTATTGCTGCGGCTGTTGGTTCATTGTGTGCAACTTGCCTGAATTTTTAAGGCAATACAGGTCGTTTAGTAGTACATGCAAATTATAGTTCTATTCTGTTTCTTTTTGGTGTAAGACTGCGCAAATTTTATTAGAGATGTTCGTTTTAATAGATTTTTAAGTTTTATGTAGCAGATAACAAAAGCGTATTGATAATTTTTGTATATCGTATAGTGTAGAAATATTGGTACAAACATGGTTGAATATTTTGGGAAAATTTTTGATTACTACACCAAACCAATCAAAAAATGATATTTTTTTAAAACATGTGTTAGAGTGAGTTTAATTATTTATATATTATTTTTTAATTGAGTTGGTGTATGAATTTGATCATATACCAAGTGTAGCGAAAAATTTTCTAATATTTTGTATTAGTTGAATACTTGAGAGCAGTAATTGCAAGCATTCAAATTCAATTCACGAAATTGGGCTTGAAATGGCAGATGAGTGTGAAATACATGTGGTGGAGAGACTGTGTGTCTGTGACGTCCAATGGGATCTCACATCCCCAGAAAAGTCCAAACTACAGCTTGTCTCTTTCCATGTCCACAGTCCAAAACCAACTCCCTCTTAAAAATGAATCTCCATTTTTACATGTTTCCAATTCGTTTGACTTTACTTGTTTAACACGAATATTTATTCAATTTTTAGCATATTTCACATTGAAAAAAAAAGAGGAATTTATACTAATCTTAACATTTTCTCTGTCTTTTAGTTAAATTGTTTTTAGCCAAGTCTGTGAACCAAAGCTTATCAGAAGAGAGTAGTGGAGTCAAGTCACGTATCATAAAAGAAAATCTTTATTAGCCCACATATTACGGCACTTTTCGTACCAACGCCCTCTACCAATCTTCTTCTTCGCTTCTCTAGTTCTCTTCCATTGCAGGACCTTAAAGAACACGAACACGCACACCATCTGTACCACCAAATCTTTTTCCTCGTTTCTTGAATTCTCTCGAATCTTGAAGGGCATGCAAGGAAGATGGGGTCTTCACAGTCCATTGATTTGATCAAGAAGGAGCTCCCCGTGGAACAAGAATCTCTTCTTCTTGACGGCCGTGTCAAGACTGGCCTTGTCCTTGTTGACGTTGTTAATGGTTTCTGCACCGTTGGCGCTGGCAACTTGGTCTGATTTTGTCATCACTTCTTAAGAAATCTTTTTTTTTCGTTGGTGTTTATTGATGTTTTTAATGTCTTTGTTGGCTACTCTATTACATAGGCGCCCAGACAGCATGACAAGCAAATCTCTGAAATGGTAGAGGAGGCTGTGAGGCTAGCCAGAGGATTCTGCGAGAGAAAATGGCCGGTTCTTGCATTTATTGATTCACATCATCCTGATATTCCGGAACCCCCTTACCCTCCTCATTGCATTAGAGGAACTGATGAAGCTAGACTCGTACCGGGTACTTTGTATTCTTGCTCTTCAGTTTTGCCATTAACATGTTGCTTTTTAACTGAATATTGATTTTGAATGATGTAGTAGTTTTGCTTCTGATAATGTGCAGAACTTCAATGGTTAGAGAATGAGCCTAATGCCACTCTCAGACCTAAGGATTGCATTGATGGGTTCCTTGGATCCATTGAAAATGATGGCTCCAATGTTTTTGTGGATTGGGTTAAAAACAATCAGATCAAAGTTGTGAGTATTATTTATTTCTCAAAGCGGCTGCTTGATTTGAAATTAATGTTTTTCTGGACGG
>CAODLS010168928.1:0-16793 GCA_948243855.1 Flueggea neowawraea | reverse complement strand
ATAAGGTTCTAGTCTCTGGATCTTTAGGATCGGGTGAACAAGGTGAATATTTTATCCTGGAGAACTGTTTCATTTTTGTTTCGAATGAAGTATTTTCTTCAATCTTGCTGTCTTTTTTGATGCAAGAGTAAAAGTTTTTGTTGTTATGTCGTGTGCAACAATATTGTAGTCCCATAAGTAAACAGTTTATTTTAATTTTTATATGCAGGTTTAGATCCTGATCACTTGACATCTGGAATCCATCGACCAGTCACTAATTCAGCTGAAGCTGCTGAGTGTCCCTCAGCCAGCAATGATAAGGATATTACTAATACAGGATTTGATAATAAAGAGCCTCTGACTACATCAGCTGCTGATTGCTCAAATTCTTTTGGTCTGGTTATTGAAAGTGGCAACCTGTTCAAACATAGTCAAAATCATGCTTCCGATGAAAGCTGCTCAGGAAAAGATGCAAATCTTGGTTTAAAAGAGTCCTGTCCTCAAACAAAGTCATCATTAGTTGCAGTTGGTGCTGAAAGTTTGATCAGAAGCGCTGGGACCAGTTCAGGGTCTGAAATTGCCCACAAGACAGAGAAAGGTTTAGTAGAGGAACTGCTTTCTGAACCAATCACATCACAAGGAACTCATGAACCTTTACCAGATACACGAAGGGTAGTTAAGGAAGCTGTCTCTACATCTATTACAAGTGGGTCTACTGAATCCTCTGAGGATGAAGATCATGCATCTGGTTGTGCTTCTCATCCCAAGGACTTTTCTAAAGAAAATGCATCTGGTAGTGGTGCATTGGTAAATGTTGCTTCTAGTGGCAAGTCTCAAAAAGAAAAAATTGATGAAACTGCAATTACTTCAACTGCTCAGAGAATAGATAAGTATGGTAGATTGGTCAGAAAAGGTGCTACTGATAGTGACTCTGATGATTCACAACATGTTGCGCATCACAATAGAAGAAGGAAAAGCCGCAGCAGGAGTAGATCACCTGTGGATAGGAGGAGGAGGAGTCCTCGGAGGAGAAGAGCAAAGCGAAGTAGATCTCGAAGGTAAAAGGTTGAATATCTATTGAGTAGTTGGTTAACATCTTAAGTTATATGGCTTGAAATCAACAGTCTCAGTCAATTTGTTATAATTGATAGTTTGTGCTGTAATTTATTCTCTATGCTCGAAACATGTACATCATCTTTGTAGGATTCTAAAAGCCTATTTTGTTTCAGCTGTTCTCCCATGTACAGAAGAAGTAGGAGCAGGTCGCCCTATTTGAGGCATGTAGGTAAGTTTAGCAATGGCAACATGAGAAGGGACAAGAGACAACTGTCAGACTGTTTTGACTTTCTTCGAGGCAGGTGCTACCGTGGAGCATCCTGTCGTTACTTGCACCATGATTCAGAAAAGATTGATGGGCCAAGGCGCGATAGGGGCAAGCTTCGTGTACCTTCAAAGAATCCTACCACTCAAGAAGAGACCAAGAAATTGTCAGTCAAGGTATCAGAAGATGAGATCAGCCAAAAAATGCAATTGAGCAAAACTGAGCCTCCAAGCAGCATCCACAAGAAAGAGCAGTCAGGAGATTATGCTGCACATTTTCAGGGCACAATGGGGTCTGACAAGCCATTGGTAGCAGATAATTCTCGTCCCAAACTTGTAGGTGATACTGCCGTCCTAAAGTTGCAGATTGAAGCCTCTCGGAATACAATTCTTTATTTAAAGGATTCTGTGATCCAGAAGTCTCAGCCTGGTAATTCAAACCCAGTTGTTGCAGTTGCTTCTCACGCTATGCAACAAACTGATGATACTTCTGTATCTGATTCATCGCTCGGTAAAACATCTTCAATTTCCCAAAAGAATCTTCCTGTTAGTGAAACAATTCCAACTTTGACAACTGTTCATAATGCTTCTTATCTCTTCACTCCTCACCCTGCCCTAATTTCTGAGTTAAGTACTCCAAGTGTTGCAGTTCAATCTCAATCTACTCCTGCTAAAAGTTTTCCTTCCTATGCATTACCCGGTCAAAACTCCAGGTATTCAGTACCACCAAATGACTCCTGGTCCTCGTTTACCCCAAAGGCATCACTATTACCACCATATAATCCGGGAGCTACAACACAAAGTGTTTCATTGCAATTCCAGCAGATTTCCTTGCCGTCAAAGAATGATATTGGCTCACAGAGACCCTACTCTGCTGAGCTGCCTGGTCCTTCCCAGGTCGTCGAGTCTCAGCACCTAGCCCACCCACAAATGCAACAGAATTTTTCTCAGGCACAAAACTACCATCAACCGGCAACTTTTTCTGGTAATAGTTTACCTTCTGGAGACACTTTAAATTCATCTTCTCAATTTCACCCGCATTTCCAGCAACAACAGCCTTTCTTTAGCTTGCATCATGTCAGACCAGATAGAGTCTATGGTCCTGCAGGAATCATGAGTTCGTGTAGATATCCCATGGATGGTATGGGAATGAATCAGCCAGCACACCTACCTGAATTTGAATTATCAACAAAGTCAGCTCAATATAATCCTTATGAGCAACCACACGGCTCCAAATTGAGTTCTGATGAGCAAGAAAAGGACAAAGCTTGCAGCGGAAAAGATGATCATTCTTCGGATGGGGGATTTGCTGGTGTTGGATCGGTAAATCGCACTAAGGGTGCCGGACAAAATTTTCCAGGATCAGCTGGTGACCAATATGATCCCCTCCTTGATAGCATTGAGCAGCCGCCAAATTCGAGTAAGAAGTTTGATCACATTCAGAAGTGGGAACCATCCAAAGACTCGGACAAGGTGTTGAGGTATGGGCTTAGTGGTTTTAACAAACCATTGGATGTGGAAGAAAATAACAAGAATAAAGAAACTGGTGTTGCTGTTGCTACATCTATTGACATTGACAATGAGGAATTTGGTGAGACAGCTGATGCAGAAGCTGGAGATGTTGAGAATTTTAGCCATGGTAATGATAATGCAGTAGAGAATTTGGACGATGGTGAGATGGAGGTTGATCAGTTCAGGTCCCTTGGGAAGACCAACAAGAGCAAGGAGTCCCGATCAATGAAGCTGTTCAAGGTTGCTCTTGCGAATTTTGTAAAGGATGTTCTGAAACCATCATGGCGACAGGGTAACATGAGTAAGGAAGCTTTTAAGACTGTTGTCAAGAAGACAGTTGATAAAGTTTCAGGGGCAATGAAAAGCCACCAGATACCCAAGTCGAAAGCAAAGATAGAGCAATACATTAATTCATCTCAGCGGAAATTAACAAAACTTGTCATGGTAATTTCTCATTTAACCCTTCTAGCTGTCTAATGAAATAACTCTGACCTTTGAAAGCATATCTCCAACCAGGTTATTCAACAATAATATTTGTGATATTTCTTGCAGGGTTATGTCGACAAGTATGCCAAAGGGTAGAATTAGCTATTGCCTTCGGTGCTTGCTGATGCTTAATCAATCATGAACTTCTTACTCTAGGCTATTTTGGAATTGGGAGAGCAGAACTTTCCTGTCTAGGTTGCAGAATTTGCCACTATGTTCTGAAGTTTGTACAATCTAGCATGAGCCAATATTAAGGTCCAAGAGAAGATGAACTTAGCAAGTAGCGACGGATATTTCCTACCTCCAAAATGTATGTAATTATGCTTCCTTCTTTTCAGATATTGTGCTTTCCTGTCTTGCTTTTTTTTTATCAATAGCTTTTCTGTTAATAATCTCTTTGTGAGCTATTCAATGCCTCATCATTATAGCCAATGATATATGCGATTTTGATTCATTTACCGGGAGAAACAACACCAGTTTACGTTCTCAGCACACAAATGCAGATTATAGCATGCAAACATTTGAATTAACATGTTGGTCTGGATGCGTTCAGTTTTCAGTTTCGCAATCGGAAACTTGCTGGAGGAAACAATGGTAGAACATTAGCCATGATAGAGAGAAGTGACGGCATGGAGAGGAGAGGGTTTGAACGTGAAGGTGAATGGAAGATCAAATAGCAGAAGATGTTAGTAGCTGCAGTAACTGGTGTGTGTGTGTGTGTGTATAAACATGAGTTTAGGCAGATTTGCTTTGAAGATATGTTCCTATCATCATGCTTGTATAGAAATTTTTATAGAATGATAAATTTGTTTATGTACCACCAGATCACATTTTGTCCTTTCATTGTATAGTCCGTTTTGTCTTGTGAAATATCATCAACCCTTTTTGGATATGCCACTTCTGTTCAAGAATTTTCATTTTTTTTGTTCTTCATTTCTGATCTGACAGGTCTGTACGGCCTTTTTGTCCAGTATATTGTTCTTGAATTAGATTATTCAATCACTAATACTCCAAGCAATTTATTCAAAAGATGCATTTTTTTTGTGTGATATTTATCAATTATAGATTGAAGGAAGAAATTGGTAATTAATAATAGGGAAGATAATTTCTAAGTTTTTGATGTATACCTTAATTAGTAAGTATGTCTTCGTTTTTTTTAATATAGCATACATGTCCTTGAAACTTATTTTTGACTTACGAAGTAAACGAAAATGTGACTTTACGAAAATACCCTCCCTTAAATTCAAAAACCACACCCATTCCAATCAATTTTCTCTCTCTTCTCTCTCTCCCCTTTTCTCTCCTCTTTGGAATTTTCTCTCTCATTTGCTCTTTTTCGATCGACATTGGCTATGGTTGATAATCTTATGAATCCTTTCCTTAGCCAGTGATAGCCACATGAATCCTCCCAACTGAACCATAAAAGCTTCTCAACCAAACTCCATCATCATCCATTCCACTGTAAAATCCACAGACTCAACAACCACTCTGAGCCGCTCTCTCTCGCTCTCTCCCAACGCCAGAGCACACGTCGTTACGTTGCGCCGCGCCGCTGTTGGGACCTGGGTTTGTCACTTCCTTCAGTCGTCTTGACATGGATTCGTCACTTCCTACGACGATTTCTAGGGGATTTAGGGTTTAAATTTGATTTTGTTCTCAATTTTGTGTAAAGGGTTCGAGAAACCAACAAACCGCCAAAGCTGTAATACCCCGTACATTGCGACTAGGTTCTTCGAAAATTTTCGATCTAATTCAATTAGATCTTTGGAATGAGGTGATTTGGGATAAATGATCTTTGGATGTTTATTGATGTTTAAGAGTGTTTGAAGTCCTTAGGTATTGATGGAATTCGATCGGGTTAAGTGGGATAAGTCGTTTCGTGAAATTTCGGCCTCTGAAACGCCCGTTAGGTCACGAAACCCGCGTCTATCTCACCCAGGGAGTGACACACGCATCTCAGCTCAACCAAGGTGAGACACACACCTCTCGTGGTGCAAAACGCGCATCTCTTCATTTAAAAATGCCCCAAAACACAGTGTTTTGGCCTGTTGTGTCTATAAACACCCCCTTAACATATTCCCCTTCATTTGGATTCCTCTTCCTCGCTTTTTTCACCCAAAATTCCTCTCTTCTTGCCTTCCATTCGTTCCCCTTCCATACTTGAGGTAAGATCATCAATCTATCTTGGTTTTTCCTTCCATTTTATGCATTTATCATTGTTGGAGGCTTATTGAACGAAAATGGGTTTCTTTGAGCTAGGATTTCGGATTTGAGCTTGTTATTGATGAATGTTGGTTAAATTTTTGTTGTTTGTTGTTGTATCTAGCCTAGGGGAGGCCGGAATTGTGATTGGTTTGGTGTTTTGGAGGATAATGGATGTATGTTTGATTTTTGGATGTGTAAATTCGGGTTTAAAGGAAAAACGTGGGTTTTTTTATGTTGTTTGATGAAATGGTTGTTAGATTCATGTTTACAGGAGTGATTAGAGACAATGTGGATAGGTTAAAATGTTGGGTTTCAGTCGGTTTGAGATTTGGGACGTTTTGGTGTAGTTTTCTGTTGAAAGGATCAAAAATGTAATTTTTTATAATTCTAGATATATTGAGGAGCAAATCTGATATTTAGCATATTAGGGATTGATTTGCAATTTTTGAAACTTAGAGGACTAATTTGAGAATTTTGACTATATTGAGGACTAGTTGGTAGTTTTGGAATTCTTTAAGGATTGTTTTGTAATTTTGAAAATTTTGGGAACTAAAACGTAATTTTAGATAGGTCGGGTACCAAATTGTAATTTTACAAGATGATTGATTTTTTAGACAATAATGTTAGATATTCATTCGGAATAGGTCTTCGAGGTTTTGAGTCAGCATTTGCATAATATGCATTTTGGTACCACCATAATACCACCATCATCATCTTTTTAATTCTGCCTCAATAATTATTTCAGCTTCGTATCTCGGTCAACGAAGTTAGCCGACCACTAGTGGTACGTGATTAGGCCATTCAGCTTGGATTTTCAGGTGAATGAAATGACAGGTTCAGACATATAGGTTGTTGTGTCTTCTAAGTTATATCGTTTTTGACGTGTCTGAACCTTTGCATGTAATCTTGAATAAATAAAGGATAGAAAATCCTAAAAATTTGGAAACCTCTACTATGAAATCCTAGTTGGATATTATCTGACGTTTTGAAATAGTTATTATATTTCAAAATAAACGTTTTTGTTGATTTCAGTATTCCATTCAATAATAAGGCAATGTTTTTCTGCAATGAGTATTCTGTTGAATATGTATTTCTTTGAAAATGAGATTTGTTTTGGCTACTTAAATTGGTTTTGCTTTTAAAATCAATTATATACCCATTTATATAAATATTTTAGAAATATTTATATTCTTTGAAACATGTTCTTTGATTTCTGAAATCGGTTATTTCATGTTATGTCAGTATGGCTGGGCATAGGCCGGGCTAGAGGTATTTTTCTAGTCCAGTCATTCGGGCCGGGTCTGGCCAAGCCAGATTGACTGGGCTGACACCCCAGCCTAAGCCCGCCCATTCAAACAGGGCAGGCCAGGTCGCTTACGGGCCAACACAATCCTTTTAGTTTGCGCCTCGCTTCTTAACACCAACCCAACCCAACCCTACTAGTTTCTTTCGTCCTCATCTCTGCTTCACCGCATCACTTGCATATTTAGTTGACCCAATCCCTCACTCAACTCCATAACCAAACAACTTCACCACTTCAAAATGATTCTGAAAACAAGGCAATCTTCTTCATATTCTCTCACTGATTCGAAGCAACGTTTACCCTCCACAACTCTTCAATCTCAAGCTCCTTCAACGTCATTGTTTCAGTTTATGCCTCACATCTTTATACCAATCCTAGATTCTTTCATCCTCGTCTCAGCTTGCTTCATTCACTCACCCGACTCCATAACCAAAAAGCTGCTCCTTTTCAAAATGGTTTTGAAACAAGGCATTCTTCTTCTTTTTCTTTCGATCTCCACTGCTTTACCCTCTACAGCTCTTCAACTTAAGCTGACGAGAAATGGCGTCAGACTATGAGAGGCAGCGACGGAGAAAGAGATAAGGACAGAGACGGAGTGAGGAGAATGGAGAGAGATAGATGGCGGTTAGGGTTTTGGGGGAAGAGGAGAGGAAAGTTAGAGCTGGGTGGGTAGTTTTGTTAGGGTTACAGACATAAATGATTGAGAAATTGAGAATGATGTTGTATTTTTATATATATTATATATATTTATATATATTTTTTAAATACTCCAGGTCGGGCTTAAATGCCCACCACTATCTGTCAATGGTACATCCACTATTATCTGTTTGACTTTGCATTTAAATTTTTGACATAAAAATTTATTTAATTATTCTGACTCAGGGCATCTATGTTACGGGGATAAACGTAATCTTTGGTATACCATAGTAAAGACTCAGTTACCAGGGTAGGTGGTAACACTCAATTACCAGAGTAGGCGGTGATCTGTGTGTCTAGCTAACACACGGGGCCTTTTGTCTGGTGGCGGAGTCCACGTATATTTCTAGTGGCAGAGTCCAGGTATTTTGATTAGTAGCAGAGTCCACATATGATCTAGTGGCAAAGTCCACGTTTGACTTTGATGTTGGTTCCATGTCAGATTTGTTTGGTGAGCCTGTGTTGTTACTCATTTTTTCGTAGTATATTGTTCAGTAGTTTGACGAAGTATATCTTGTTGGAGCACGTGGATTGCAACACTCGCGGATGTACTTAGATCAGTTCCTGTATGCTACAATTTTGAGCCCCTAAGGATGCCAGCTATTAGCGCTTTTGAGTCGGGTACCATTTGGACTCTTAAGGTTGCTAGTTTATTTTGATCTGATCTAGTCAACGCGTTTTAGTATAATACAAAAATATGATCAGTACTTATCAGCTCTGTTCAGGTGGTAACTGATTTTAACATAATAAATTTTTGTGAAAATGTAAATTTCTGCATAATCTGGAATAAGTTCTTGATATGTTCGCTTGTCTTTTGTTTGCTTTGGTTGCAAAAGATTTCGAAACGAATTTTAAAACTATTATTCTATATTTAGCGTGTATACGTATATACACTTATATCTGCATGCAATGTTTTCTAAATGTTTTCAAGACTGTTTTCGTGAGGCACTTATGAGGCATTCTGGAGTGTCTTTTTCTCACTAGGGTTCTTACCCATTCCTTTTTTGTTTGTCTTCCCTACTCTTATTTACAGGTGATTTTGATTAATTATGATCTCTCGGCATTCAACACTTGATGAGGAACTCTGCAGTTGCAGTCAGTGCCCTCTTGTTCAGGCCCAATTATTTTTTTGTTAGTTGCTTTGCACCGGTTTACTTGTGGGTGTATGTTTTTGCATATTTATTTGATATTTAAATATGACTTATTATTTATCAAATATTTTATTATCATGAAACTTATATTTTAAACAAGTTTTGATTTTAATTATTAACTTCTAAAAAAATGGATTTAATATGATTTGCAATGAATTAATTTTAGTTTTGTTCTTCGAGGCTTGTGCGAGATAGACTGGACTTTCATAGACAGTTCACCTCGTACACCGGTTATGGTCTGGAATCGGGTCGTGACAAAAGCAAACAGATCTAGACCTCCCTCCCCCTTTCTCAACTCTCCACTGTGACGATGACACCTCCATCAAACTTATGCTTTAAGTTTGTGGCTTTGGTGGTTGATACTGATCAGAGGAGAAAGAATGATAAGATTTGATTGATTCTGGGACTCTGTGGTTGATTTTTTGAGGTAGATAAGATCAGGGACGAAGCCACGAAGTTTTTGGCTCGATGTCACACTTTAATATATAATAAAGAAAATCGGATGTACCAATAATCATTAAATAAAATTTAAGTCCTACAAAGTTCAAATTCAATTGAAAAGAAGAGTAAGAGTACTAATTTTTAGGTGGCAACAAATTCCTACGATTTTTCATGTTATGAAAATGATCTAAAATGGCTTCATTTTCAATTTTGAGAAATATGTCTTTCCCGACGTAGCACACCATACAATCATTGAGAAAATAATCTCCTATCTTGTTACGCAAATCCGTCTTGATAATTTTCATATACGAGAAAACTCTTTCAACACTAGCGGTTGCAACAGAAAAAATCAACATCAACTCAATAAGTCGATACACCCAGTGAAAAGCTTTGTGAAAATCCAACTCAACCATCTTCCTAGCAAGAGATCCAATTCCATCAAGGTTTGCAAAATTTTCATTTCGTTTCATTTCAAGTATGTAGGTTTCCAATTGCTCCTTAAGCTCCATTCTATCAGAAAGACAGAAATATTTGAGATATAACTCAGCAAGACGGAGTAACCTTAAGTGACTGAACTTAGAGACGAGTTTTTAGGATCAAGGCATGATATGCACATCAATAACTCACTACTTAACTCAGTGAAATGACTATTCATCTTTTCAACAATACGATGAATAACTTGAAATTATAAAAAATATTAATTATATTATTAGAATAAGAAAGCAAAGTTCAAATGATAAGGGTGAAAAGTTAATACCTCACAAAAGATTCTCACACGAAAGTGGTGGTAGTATGCTTGGATCGAAGACGACTAGGAACATTATCTTCCATATTAGGAATCAAAATTCCATTTGTAGAACAAAAGGTGTCAACTTCTTCTAACAAATCTTCCCATCCATTATCCCTCAATTTTTGCAACCTAGTTTTTGTTATGTCAATTAAACCAACAACAACCACAATATTATGATCTTTTTGTTGAAGAAAATATGACATTTCTGATGTCAATCCCAATATAAAATTCATCAAATGAGCAATGAATACAAATTCATAGCTTTCCATTTTATCAACCAAGCCCATAACAGTGTCACATTGTTTTTTGTCAACACCATCATCATATATATCTCCAAGAACTTCTAAAACTGAAGATCACATAGATAGCAAGTGGACAATGGTTTTATGGTGTGAACCCCAACGTGTGTCTCTCGATCGAGCTAAGCTTGCTTCTTGATGCATTCCCTTTTCACTTGAAAGTTCATTTGTTTGTAAATATTGCAACACTTGTTCATGTTGCTTTTGTCGAAGAGCATCTTCTATTTTGCAAGAAGCATTAACCATATTGACAATCATGGAAACATAATCAAAAAATTGACTCGCTAACTGAATCTTCTCTACAACAGACACAACAACAAGTTGGAGATTGTGAGCAAAATAATGACCATACCAGGCACACGAGTTGTCATTCAAAATGAGTGGTTCTAGTCCTTTAAGCTCTCCTCGCATATTTAAAACTCCATCATATCCTTGTCCTCTAACTTTGAAAATTGATAATCTATGTTTTGTCAAAAAATTATCAATGACATTTTTCAATGAGTGAGCTGAAGTATCGCTAACATGTACAACTCCTACAAATCGTTAGACCACTTCTCCAAGGTTATTTACATATCTCAAAACAAATGCTATTTGCTCCTTCACTGAACTATCTCGGGGCCCATCAACCAATATGGAAAAAACATGGTCGTCAACATCTTTAATAATGATTGTCGTAGTTTCTACTGCACAAGCACTCACAATATCTTTTTGAATGTCAGGGGAAGTGAGTTGATTATTTTTTGGAGCATTTTTTAAAACAACCTTTGCAACTTCTAGACATTGCTCACTATACCATTAGAGAGTATCTAAGAAATTACCCATATATAGTGATTCTTCCGACTCATCATTTCCACGGAAGGCCAAACCATTTGTTAGAAGCAATTTTACCACATTTAGAGAAGCTTTTAATCAAGTGCGATAAGAAGAATCCAATTTACTTCTTCCACTAGAGAAGCTATGCACAACACTTCGTCTTTGATCCTTGAAAGCAAAAAATTGTGTTTGAGCATCATTGTGTACACTACCTATGTCTCCTACATGTTCTTTAAACATTTCCATTGCCTTCTTCCAAATTCCAAAAATCCTTCTTTGTCCATACTTCATCTCCAAATTTTGGTCTTTTTTTCTCCTCTAAAAAGATAGCACTAAAAGCAAAAAGCGGTGTCTTTCGACACACTATACTCCAACCATTGATAGTTAATTAACCAATGCTTTTGGGATTGCCTCATTTTTTTTCCCAAATTGGCTCTTTGGAAAATTGTGCTCTAATGGTTGACAAGGACCTTTACAAATATATCGCCTCCTTACATCGTCTCTAATTTTATGATCATATTCTACCATAGGCTTTCGTAATGCAAGATCAACAACAATATCCTCTTCACTTAACTCAATCTTTTGACTCGATTCACCGACATTAATTTCAGATTGAACAACTACATTAGGATCATTTAATGAACCATCACTTCCACTTGTCAATGGTCTCTTAATCCTTTCAAAATATCTAAACATATTTCTTGTATATATTATTTTTAATCAGAAATACTTCAATTAATAAATTAAGTCTATCCAACAAATTCCAAAGCCTAGCAATTAATCTACCAAAAATAGAAAAAAATCACATCTGAAATTTGACTCAAATAAAATAGATTTCTCAATTCAAATTTTCACTCAAATAAAATAGAAAAAATTCACAAACCATAACCTAGCTCCTTTCAAATTCACAAACAACTAAAAAAAATTCACAAACCAATGAAACCATAACCTACCTTTATTCAAATTCATAAGCAATTTAGTTCAAATTCACAAATCATAACCCAACTCAGTTCAAATTTTCACAAACCATAACCCAACTCAGTTCAAATTTTCACAAACCATAACCAAATTTCAAAACCCTAACATAGTTTAGTTAATACCAAAAGAAAAAGAAAGACAAAAAAGAGTTGAAGAAGGAGTCGACTTACCGGCATGAGAAGGCTGTGCACGGCGGCGGCGGTGAGTCATAAGGCGGTCCTTGTGGCGGAGATGCTCGCAATCTGCGTTTTTCTCAAAGAACTAAAAGAGAAGAGTTGAAGGCTCGAAGAGAGAGAGTGCGTGAAACAGTGAGGAACCGAAGAAAAAGAGAGTAAGTGATGCGGTGTCTTTTATGTCTTTTTTATTCAAAAAAATTCTTCACCAAACGACAAGTCGTTCAATAGAGAACGACCTGTCGTTCGTTGAAGAATTTTAAAAAAAAAACATTGCTCCCCCCAAACGTTGCTGTCACACTCGTCTTCTTCACTTCTTCTCTTTTTTCTGTGGCTTCTTCAGTTCTTCTCACTCGTCTTCTTCACTCCTCGTCTCCTCTTCACTTTGTTCATGCCTTCAAGGCTTTAATGGTGTCCCCTCTCACCTATAAGTGAGATGGGAGCACTTTACATGGAGGGGACGGCGTTCGGTGGGGGCCCAGGCACCCACTGGACCCGGTGTCCCTCCGTTCCTGGATGAGATGATGGTGGTTGGGTCGGGTTTTGTGGTTGATAAGAACGAGGGTATGGGTTTGAAGAACATGACAAATCTAGTTTTGGGCACGTGAGGAATGAGGCAGATTTGATTGATTGGGATTGTCTGAGCTTTATTTTTTTATGAATTTTTTATGTGTGATTTTATTGATAAAACCCTGTAACTTCAAATTGAGTGTTAATTGATTTCAGTTTTGTTGTTTCGTTGATGGATTGTCATTTCTTTGTCATTGTGTGAATTGGTTTTGACTTCTGATAAGATAAACCAAATTGGAGGAGTTTTGCAAGGATCTAAAAATGGTTTCTTTTTCTTGGCATAAGATAAACATTTCAAAATTCAAAAGAACCAAACGAGACCAATAGCATGGATTGACCAATAGCATGGAGGTTGATAAAACTGCAAAAAAACACCAATATCATCTGTGTCTTCAGCAAAAAAGAAGACAACAGACTCCAAAATTGTATCAAAGCAGTCCAAGAAGCGAAAGAAGGATGATGAAAGCTCTGAGGATGGCTTGGATGAAGACGTTGCGGTTGATAAAACTGCAAAGAAACAGAGAGCATCTTAAACTAACCATTCAATTTCTGATTATTGTTCATTTTTTGGGGATTTTTTTCCAGTTAAGAACTCATTTGTTTAATGAAATTTTATATCATCTTTCATCCACATTTTCTATTTTGTCGAATTTGGTGATTTTCTCTTCTTTGAATGTATTTTCTGAATGTAGCTCATGTTGCATATCCTAAAAAAGAAAAAGAAATGTTACTTGGTGTTTTCAGATGTGAGGAATCATTAACAAAAAATGTTTTTTTTACACATTAACAATTTGGTTTAGAAGAAGAAGAAGAAAAAAAAGGAATTAGGGTTTCTTATGGTATAAAATAAACGAGGGGTTTTTTTTTATCTTTAAAATTTCATTCAAACAAAAAAATAAAATACGTCAACAATTTATTAACGGAATACAACATACTACTGACTGAAGGACTTAAAAATTAATCTAATTTTCAACATTAAGAATATATATGCAACATCTTAAAAACACTTACTAAATTAAGATATATCTCATAGTCTTAAAAAATATTTTTCCTTAATAATATACTGGTTTCAGTTGTGTACTGCTGCTAGTTCTATGTCATTTCAAAGAAAAATCAAATGAATCTTCGGAATTACGTTAGAGAATATTCCATGTCTTTTTTTTTTGTTCAAGAGAGTATATTCTATTTCCAGGTCTTGATTCTCCATACAATACATTATTTAAAAAATAAAAAACAAAAGCAGAAGCTTCTCCTTCTCTCTTAAAACACATTTTTTTTCTTCTGCAAATTCAACTTTTTTTTTCTCTATCAAAAAATTTAAAACCCATTTTCAAAGGTACTGTAATGTATGCATAGTTTCATTAATTTCATTTTTACCAAAAATTGAAGTAAAGAAAAATCTCCAAGATATATAATAAATCAATATTTATAAAATAAAATAAAATAAAAAAATATGTTTTATTTCATTTATTTTATCTTATTTTAATTTATTAGTACTTGTGAGACAAAATATGATGGGTAAGCGGTGCGATTTGAGTGGTTTTTAGGCTTAAAACCAAACTACGCCGCAAATTACGGTTAGAAAGATTTGCATTTGTCGTTGAACAACAAATGTGGTTGGAACCACTCAAACTAAATCATGAGAATACGATTGGATGCGGTTGATTCTTGCGTTAATATATAACAAGTAGTCAATAAAAACTTAGTATTACATACGAATTTAAAGTTTAAACTTATTAAATAAAAAGAAAACAAAGAGAAAAATAATTTTAAATGTTATTTTATTATAGTTGTTATTCTAACACTCAAGACAACCAAAACATAATCATAGTTGCCTCATTTACATTTGTAATATGCACTAAAATACATATAATTTGCAACACGATTTCTTTTGTCAATTCATTTGAATTTGGGTTGAGTAAATTTTTTTTGCTTTTTTTTGTCTTATTTTCATTAAATATTATTGGGTTCATGTTATATATATATAGTAGTTGTGATTCAATTTTGGTGGTTAGAAAGAAAAACTAATCGCAACCAAACCGCAAATAACGAATTTAAGAAATTATCATTCACATCTATCCAAAATGAGCAAATAACCTCAAATTGCGAATGGATTTGACAATTTTTGCAGTTTAGCGGTTGGACCTTACAGTCTTTCAAAATGTAAATATATTTTCATTTTCTAAATATATAAATTAGTCGAAATATAATACAAAAATAATAATTTTATCATAAATATTGGTACTTGAGTTGTAGGGCTTGCTTGGTTAATAATTAGTTGGTGAGAAAAATGTAATTTCTCAAGAAGTTGAAAACTTCTTTTGCTTAGTCGAACATATGTTCGACTTTCCTTTGAGTTCGAGAAATAACTTCTTGAGGGGTCAATAAATTAAACTTTCTTAGTTGATATAATTATATTTATGAATATATCCTTAAAATATTGTTTACTTATGAATTTTTATTTATTTTTTAAAAATAATTAATCATTTCATTAATAAATTTTTGATTATTTTATATAGATAAATTTTTATAAAAGTTTTAAAAAAATATTTTATATGAAATATTTTTTATTTAGTTAAATAAATTGATTTTTTAAATTTAAAAAAATTAGTCTTCATTATAGATTTGTATGAACCATTAACTATATTTTTAATATTTATTGGAGGTGTATTTATGTAATAAAATAAATATTTTTATTTAATTTTTTCACATTATTAATTTAAATTTAATAATAATAAGAATATTATTGGCTTTTTTCAATCATTTTTTTGAAAATTATAATTTTTAACTAAATACAATAAATTACATTTATTAAAAATTTAAAATTATAATTAAATATAATTATATATTACTTCAAAGTCATTTTCTTAGAGATGATTTTTCAAAAATTAATTTATTAGAAAGTTAAACCAAACAAACTTATACACCAATCAACAGATTATTTAAATAAAATTTAACCGAGTTGAGTTGAAAACGAAAAAGAACAAAAAGGCAGTAGTATTTAGCAATTGAGAGCATTTACCATATAACTTATGTTTTCTTTAATTATAATTAAATCAGTTTTCGTGCAAGCAAGAACGCCCCTCGCAACACCAGTAGCCTCCGCTCAACTCATCTCTCTCAGGTCCCCTATATATATCTCTCTCTCAATCAGATCTTTATTTTTGAAATTTGATTTATTTTTTAATGTTGTTCGTGTTGAATGCTATTGCAGGTCACGTAAGACCAGATTGGGTAAAGAAAGTTTGCATCTTGAAAGTTGCTGCTTGTTCTTCAAGGGTTCTCGACTGGGTTTCATGCTAAGGTTTGTGGTATAAATAACCCAATTCGAATCATAATTTCTGTTTGGGTTTGTAGTTTATTATTGTGAATGGAGGGATGGTGTCGTCTTGTGATACTGAGCTAGTTTCCTTGAACGATATGGAAACAACGACAATAAGTGAGGATGTTGAGGTTTTCAATCTGGGTGGGGTCATTAATGGCGGTTTCGAGGTGGGAACTTTGTTAGCTGATGAAAAAGTTGAGTGGTTGAACCCTATGATTAGTGATGATAATGGTTCTGAACCTGTGGTTGTTGAGAAACAATGTGATGATGTGAAAGTGACTAAAACACAGTTGAAAAGGAAGAGAAATAAGGAGAAGCGGAAGACACTTAAAAAGGATTCGAGTGCTGAAATTTCTTTGGCGAATAATGAGTCGTCTACTGAGGGGATTTTGTGCGCCGAGGCCAAGTCTAAGATTTTAGTTGAGAAGGAAAGTGTTGCTATAGAGATGACTTCTTCTAGTTGTGTGGATGTTGAGCCTGGTGAGAATGAGGCTTTGGTTATACCTGTTAAAGAGGGTAATGTTTTACAGTCTCCAAACTTGTCTGTTGAATGGCCAGCCATTCATCGTTCTAGTAAAAAGTTACTTATTCTTGATGTTAACGGACTTCTCGCTGATGTTGTTCCATATGTTCCGTATGGGTTCAAGCCTGACATTGTTATATCCATGAAATCAGGTGAAAAATTGATTGATGTCTGGAATCTCTTCATTAGATTATTTAAGTGCTTTCTCTGTTGTCTAATACTCAATTTT
>CAODLS010168886.1:0-12077 GCA_948243855.1 Flueggea neowawraea | reverse complement strand
CCATATAGAAAAACAGGTGTCCTTCATTTTTCTGCTCAGAACTGCGATTTGTCAATAATAAAACAAATCATACAATGTTTGGCAACAAAACTTTTGCATTAGAATCACTAGGCTATTTCCAATCAAAGAGGTCAAAAAAATATGCCATATTCAACCAGCAAGACGGTTATTACTTCTCACTTTGAACATCAACACGAACTGCCCAATCTCCTCCGTATCCGCTGCCTTGGGTCTTTGATTTCAAGAAACTTGTAGCCAGTTTCAAGTCTTGATCAACAAGCACTTGATGCCCAAAATCACGACCATTATGTTGCGTCCAACCGTACATGCTAAGATCATCCGAGTCTTGGCACACATGTCTCATAAAATACCTTCCATCTTTTATAGCAATCCACATTAAACCAGCAACCAGAGACCGAGGAGTCCTGCCAAATTCCACATTCACTAACCAATACAAATTCACAATACATAAATACAAAAAAAAATACCAAAAAGAAAAGGGAAAACACTATTTCTGGAATTCACTAAATAAAAATCTCAGAGCACCTTGCACGAATTCCAAGATAAACATGAGGCCTGTATGTTCCCCAGTACAGGCTTTCTTTGTGGTCTCCTTGAAACTGCAACAATAAATCATCAACGCCTATACTCATCAAACAACGCGACAGCCACACACACACGTGTGGAAACAAAATGTGTCGATTCACAGCAGTGAGTAATGTTACCTGAGGAAGGTCTGTGAGTTTGGGAGCGGGAAACGGAGTAATAACCCTAGGCATTTGAGATTCCTCTTCGGCGCTAGGGTTTATAAGATTGTGAATCAGTACGCAGATGATTAAGAACGCGAGAACGCCGATACCTAGCATTGTTTTGATGTCGAAGTTTAAGATCCGAATCAAATTGGATTCCATTCTCCTATCTCTACGTAGTCTCGAGCTCGGTCTTGCGTGACGGAGAGCATCGCCGTCGCTTCCATCCGTGGCGAGCTTCACTCTGCTTCGCGCACTCTTTCGCCCACTCCCTGTCATTGTCGGATCGAACAATCATTAAAATAAATAGCGTTTTCTTTACAGCATTTATCGAGCAGTGAAGGAAGACACGTAAGGTTTGGGTATGAGATGAGGGTTTGGGGAAGGAAATTTTAAGGATGCAGAGATAAAATGTAAATGCGGGTCGCACATTATGTTATTTGTGTAATTCATGTTTGCATGTCAATTTAATTGTTTGCGTGTAATTCATTTTTTAAAACTGTATCATTTTTCACTAATTAAAAAGAGTTAATTATTTTTGTAAAAAAATATTTTATGTAGTAAAAAAATTGAATGAAAAGTGGGGTGATGGTGAATCACATACGATCCAATGATAGTCTAAATTATTGAAATGAAAAAATTTAATAAAAAAATTTAATAAAAAATTAATGTGTCAATAGATTGAAATTGAGATTCTCTATAGACCAATATTTGTGTAAAATATATTAAAACAAAGTCTAAATTAAAAAATGATGTTTGACCTATGTATTAAACCTATGAAAACGTGAAGTATTTAGTCCATGGACAATGAAGTCCCTTTTATATCAATATTTCGAATGTTTATCTATTAAAAGCTTAAAAATATCTCTTATTGACATTTTAGACCGTGAAGTATACAAATATTATTATATTTATAATTAGTATTGAACTCTGATGAAATAATCGCAAAACCAACCGCATCCGTCCAGTTAGATTTAGGCGATTTTAATCGCAACTGTGGTTTAACTATGAATGTCATATTTTTCATCCGCAATTTGCAATTCAATTTAGTTGGAAATTTAAAATTGTCCAAATCGAACCGCTTATACTTCTTAATATCAAATAGGCAAAGGATACTGTTTTAAAAATTGATGAATAGTTGAAAACTGTATACCTCTGCATATCCACTAGGTATGCCCCAAATGTAGCATTTTTTTAAAATGGTTTGTGTTAGGTCTATTTGTGTAATTTTTTTCTGTTTTACAAGCACATTGGTGTAAAAATTTCCTTCTTTATAATTGAAAATTAATAATATCTCGTAGAAATATTCAATAGTTTAAAGAGTGTAAGAGAACAGTTGCAAAATTAACTAGGATGGAACAATTATACTTGGATGAACCGATACGGACTTCTTTACTTTATAGACTCCTCTACTCTTAATCAAAATTCCAGTGTTCATATTTGCTAATGATATCATTATACTTTCGATCTAAAAACGGTACCATTAAACTATAAACTAATCTTCTTTTTTTTAATCAAGACACTATAAACTAATATTATGTCATTTTAATAACGTTATAATCACAGTGTACTCTTATGTCACAATATAGATCTCCACATGGCCTTGCACAATATGAAAATGTGAAAAAACCAATATAGTATACAATTGAAGAATGACTCTACCATATAAAATACAAACAACGATAGCAGGTCATTTGAGCTTTCTGCTTCTTACAGTTAAGCAAGCTTGGTTTCTGTTCCAACACTATGACAGGACTCAACCTCTTCTTTCTCTCACTAAAACTCCGCACCAAATTTGGAAGGCAGCGATGTGGAGTATGAGCTCGTCTCTGTTTTCTGACCTTGGAACGTATGTTCTGAGTCGTTTCATTACTCCAGTAAGAGAACGGTCCGGATTCGTACGGATTTCCGTCGGCACTTCTGGAACAGAGATGAAACATAGAAGGCTTGACTTCTACCTTGCCTTGTTGCTCAATTTGGTTTTCATCATTATGGTCACTACCGAAGCTCTCACGAAAGAGCTCAATTAGCTGCTTCTTCACATCGGTTGGAGGAGTTTCAGGTGTCGAATTGGGCGGCAGAGTGGTAATGTATGGAGGTTTATCTTGTGCAGGAGTTTCTGTAAAGCTGCTATGGTGAATAAGAGTTGAGCCACATGAGGGGGGTGATATATGAATACTGACAATAAGCCAATTCATAAACTACATCACAGTGCAAAAACTTTCAAACAAGGTTACTTGCAGAATTTTTTTTTTCAGGAAATCTTACCACCATCGACACTTAGATAATCTTCGCAATCAGACTCTAGCCATGGTTGCGAATCGAAAAACATCTTGTTTCTGTTACCTGCATAAGAAACATTATTCAATCAATGAATTGCTAACATGTTTAAGCTCAGATAAAAAAACACAGGCCACCAACAGAAAAGGTAACTGACTTTAGCATGATTAAACTGCTACTATGAATCACTATCGAAGGCAGATGATATTATAATTTTTCTTTAACAAAAAAACTCGATCTTGAAGCTTAATTCGTCCCTCAAATTTTCAAGAAAACTCGATCAAACAAAGTAGACCACTGAAAGAGAACTTCTATTGCTTTCGGATAATTTTCCCTTTTGAGAGATCAAAGAGAACAAATAATAACTTGGACGGTTAGAATTTCTAAACCAGCACCAGGTAAAATCCAATTTGAATGCAAAAATCAACTAATACCTGAAGAATGCAGAGTAACAGGTGAAAATGAGTGCAAGTAGAATATACATGATGATAGAAACGTAGAATCATACTCATGTCTCGAAAATCCGCTCAAAGGGCACTAAAGAAGACGGCTGAGTCATGGAGTTGAGCTCTGGCACAGAGAAACCATTGACAGTGCTCTCCTTAACCGGTGACTCCATTTCAATACTTTTGCCTGCAGGATCAGAGCGCTTGAATTCCAAGGCAGGGTCAGTGCTCCTCTGGACTGGAACACAGTTCCCCATATCAACGAATCACAGTGATCTGATAATCAGTAATGGAACCTAAGGTCTGTTCATAGCATTATTGGATTTGAGCTTCAAGTCTTCAACAACATGATAAAGTTTGGTCACTCAACTAATTTCCGGAGAGGGAAGTAGATTGGTCTTGAAAGCGAAGTAATGGCATTTACAGAAGTGGGTCCTTCTCAGAATTTGCTTGCCTTTGTTTTGAATTGTGTGCCCAGTAGTGCTACTATTTCTTGGAGTGGCAGGACAAGAGAGGAAAGCTGCTTTTGGGTAGTTTCATAATTAGCCTTTCTCGCAACTATTGATCCTCTCAAATCAACCACAACATCAAGTTTCTTACATGGACAGTATTCATCTACTTGAACTATATATGTCCGTCCATCTAAACTAAAGACATAACATAACGCTGTTGCTTCCGGGTCGTAAAAACACGAAGATTGAGGTCCACGTCTAAAACTGTTCCAGAGTTGGAGTAGTTTTGTGTCATCATCTGGTAGTTAGCAGTTAGCTTCTCGCTGGCTCGTCAACTTGTGTATATAAATTTTTGGACAATGCTGGGAAGAACTGCCTAACAACTGTTGGGTAATGTATGCATAGTAGGGCAAGAGTATAATTAAAACACCTGTATTTTCTTTTCTGCGGCAGTAAATGAAAGGTATGTCTACTCAAAATCAGCCTGTAAGAAAATTCAGCAATCGAGTATATATAAGTTTTTCTTGGTACATTCAGTTTTACCAGAATAAAAAAGAACAGTAACAGCAAAACTGGTGCGCATCAAATTTGAATTGAAGCAATAATCATTAGAATAAAAAATTTTCCACTTGAAAAGAGCCTATCGTTCTTGATGAATGTGAAGAAAGAGAATTATTAAATTCACTACTTTATGCCTGTGGAGCCCCCTTTGCTTATTTCGCCGCCTAATGCAGCGTGGATCGGTTTTTAATAAGACACAACAGGATGATCACTACAGCCATATTAAACCCAAAATCATTTATCCCAACAATTTAAGCAATGGCCCCAAAAAGAGAAACCAAATTTATAGAAATTTGTCCTCTTCCTTTTTCCCCCCCTGTAATAGCCCTAAATTAACTCAACATCATTTCACCAAACAAATTCACGGACTTTTGTTCTACTAAAAATGGCCCTTGTGTTTAATGGAACCCTCATCGCTGTCGATTGGCAGTGTTTCTTTGCACAAAAATTAAAAAGACGTAAAATTTGCCAAATAGGTGACTTTTAAACTAGTTTCCAGCAACGGCAAACTATCTTATTTGTCTATACAGAACTTTGTTCTCGCTAAGAATAACAACAGGCAATTTAATGCATATAGAATTGAAAACGAAAGCGAGTTTTTGTAAGGATATAATAGAAAGCATATATAACGGACATTGCTACCCTTACAGGTAAGCAAGAAAAGAACATAAATTAACATAGTTGTTGCTACGGCATGCCAAGAAACGGCTGCGAGCCTACGGTATTACCAACACCACATGCAATGGAATTCTACCAACAAGAATATCCTCAGTAAAAGACACAATTGGATCCAAGACAACACATCAATAACATTGATCAAGACAAACTATATATATAAGGCACATGGATTACAACCATTTTCAACTGCAATGTCACATATTCTCAAGTGTAGTTTGTCCAGGGATTGCCCTGTCCTTCACTGATAACAAGACTCCCTCTTTACTCTACAAGATTCTATAAAAACAATATCATCATCATTAGCAGCCATAAAGGATGGATCAAAAAAACATGGAAGAAAATGGGATGAGAACAAGAAGCTTCCGCTTTGAGGACTCCAATAACAGAAGAGTTTTCTTGAGGAGCTATCCTCTTCAATGGGGAGAAGAAGAAGAACAACAACAACAAAAACAAGGAACTGATGAAGAAGAAGAAGAAGAACAACAACAACAACAACAAAAACAAGGAACTGATGAAGAGACAGTGAAGGTCAACACCAGGAACACTGAGAAGAAGCCAATCAAGAAATTAATTTTATCAGTATTTCACTGGGGTGAAGAGAAGTTTCTGATCTTGAGGAGATTCAAGAATAAGCTCACAGTATATGTTATAGCTTGTGTCCCCATCAGCTTTAAGCGCCCTACTGCTCTAATTTCAGCTTGACATGCAGTTTTTTTCTCTCTCTTCTCATCGACCAAATATATTCCATGTACATCAAATAACGATTGTGAATATAGTCTTTATTTTCTGCATCTTCAAGCTCAGAAGTGGAGGAAAACAGTAGCAGACTTGTCTCTCAGTTTCCAATCACCAGCACACATTAGAATTTTATGCATGTTACACATGCGAACTTCAAGATACAAAAGTCCTGTTACACATTTGCATGATCGAATGAATCCACAATTTCTAAATTTGGAATCTGGTAGTAAATATGTTACAAGGAGCAGCTTAGTTTAAGGCTACAATTAGAGACCCCACATGAAAAAAACAAAACATTGAAGTCCCATTTTCCCTCCCCAAGGCCTCACTTCATCTTCAATAACAGGAAAACAAAGAATTCAATATCTTAAATATACAGAATTTTTATTTTACAAATTCATACAACTAATAAAGTTAGAATCTAGCAAGCAAATATCAATCACATAAGAGATCTACCATAGAAAAAATATATTCACCATATAAGCCTGTAAAAAGCATTCTCTAACAATGTTCAGCAATACAGGATCCGAATCACACCGATCATTTTGAAGACATAAAAATATGAACAATAACCATAGGAAAGAAATATGGACCTCAGTTAAAAGCACACAAGACAAGAAGAATTTGGTCAGAAGAAGATAATTGACACGCCCATAATGAAACATCCTACAGCAACCCAGGGGCTTAAACGTTCACCTGTTTCAACAACCAAACGAGTCACACTTCAGAAATGCTCACAAACCACCACAATTTGCATGATAAGCAGTTTGATTTTGTTTAGAGCCAATTGAAGCTCCAGATTACAGTCAAATTCAAAGTCTATTCATAAGCAACATATTCTATTTGAATCAGAACTTCATCCTTGTACCAACTACTGAAACCAATGATCTTAGCAATACTCTTATCAAAAGCATAATCACATCATGTATGAAGAAAAAAAAACTCACAGATCAACTAGCTAATTAAGTAAGAAATTGAAAAAACACTTTGAAAATGAGAACCGAATATAACTTATAACTAGTTCATGGATTCACTAGCAAACAACGATAGATACAAACAATAAAATCAAAGCATATCCATTGGCATCACGAATTAGGCCTAAACCGAAAACATTATTTACCTATGACATTTAAAGCTAACCGATAAGGGAGAAGAAGAATATATGTAAACCAAGAGAACTGGTACAGATAGCATAGTTCATGAAAGAAACCTACCTATTCTGGCCGCCTTCCAAAAAAATCCGCGAAACCTGTAAAAGGAAAAAAACGCATTCCACGGCTATTATCTCATACCGAACAAAATAAAGAAAAATTAAATAAAAAGAAATAAGTAATCGAATGAGTGCAAAGTGCAAACCCTGTTCTCTGTTCAAGGATCGCCGGAAAGTGCATTTTCACATAAGTGCAGGTACAGATACCAAGTAGCACGACGGTGAGGAATGAATGGAAATTGAAGAGCGCAGACTGTACATATAAAATTTCACTAACCGATTAAGCAAGACTAACGCTTTGCTATACCTTTTGATGAATTGAACTAAAGCGAAACCCTACGTAAATTTGGATAAGAATATCAGCAAAGAGTGATTATCGATCGCATACCATGGCAGTGAAGCTATGAAGATTAGCTCTGATGCTATTCGCGATTCAAAAACTTCAATTAATAAGAATATTCCAGAAAAGGAGGAGAATCAAGCAGAGAATGACACTTCCGATGATCGCCAGTAATACGGCTTACCGGCGGATCCAACTCAAACGAACGGCTCTCGTTTGTTATCCGGACACCAGAGGTGGCTTTATGTCAGGTTCATGGTGAAAACTGCGCGTTTTCCCCAAACGACAAGACGTATGCTTTGCTAGCCAAGGTTGCTCTAGGAACGATCAGTCGTCCATTTGTTTGGCCAACGTAGGCTCACTTGCAGCTTGCCATGACAAGAAGGCGGCCACGTCATGTGCGCAAACGACCAGTCGCTCACATCGAGTGGTATAGTTGAAGTAAAAGGCGTTGTTAAAAATTCCTAATTTAAAAGGCGTCTGAGTAGTTGGCGTTCGTGTTTGTCCAGTCCTCTGTTTTGTTTTACCTTGCTGAAGAGGAATCTGTTATTTGCTATTGTTGGGTATACGTGGGAATGGCGCAGAAAAGGACAGACAGAGACAGACCACTGAACTCAATTGCTTAACTATTCAAGTACTGTTTAAATACTTTGAAGTTACAGTCACTGATTTATGTTGTACTGAGATCTAGAACAACAAGAAGACAAAAGTAAAAATTTAAATCGATTTTATTAAGGCACAATCTCTCACCAAAATGGAATAGAAATTTAAATTGCAAATTCGGCTACTACCATAATTCCCACAAAAATACAAATAAACAAATTGGTTTGATTGTCCCAGTTATGTGCTATGAAAACTTGCAAGGACTTTCCTACAAATTCTAAGCCTATTATTCTAAAAATCCAAGTTGATCTGGATGGTTGAAACGATTTTTGAGCTACCTGAGCACTTCGAACTATGGCAAAAAATAGGTTTGCATTACAAAATCTCAGCTTTGTTGGTATCACTAACAAAAAAAACTTTTCCGTCTTACGTTCCAACCCTTTCAAGATTTTCGGACACAGTTTTCATTCGGGGACGAATCTCAGGATCCCCTTCGGTGCATGCAAGAGCAACATGGAAAACTGCAAGAACTTCCTTTTTGGTGTGCATTTCCTGAAGCAAAACTGGATCCACCATATCTGATAATGGGCACTCTTCTTGAAACCCCTTCCTCACCCACTTCACTATGTCAGGAACTTCCACAGATGTTGAAGTCGTAGGTGAAAGCTCAGGAGATTTCCCAGTGAGCAGTTCAAGTAAGACTACTCCAAATGAATAAATATCCCATTTTTGGGTAGGTCTACTTCCTGGGACACGAGCCTCAGGGGCACGGTAATTGTTGGTTCGCTCTGTTTGGACTGATTTCAAGTATGGAAGTGCACCACCAATGAAGCCACCTGACGAGGATGGGTTGTTTCCGGTGATGTTGATAAGCCTGCTTACGCCGAAATCCGAAATGTAAGGTTGGAACTCGTTGTCGAGAAGAATATTGGCGGGTTTGATATCTCCATGAACAAATTTTCTTGGGCTGCATTCATGGAGGTAAGCTAAGCCCCTGGCTGTTCCCTTGGCAATTCTTAGCCTGGTTGACCATGAGAGACTAGATGATGGCTGGCCATTTCTCCCTGTAAAATGCACTTGTTTATCAGTGGAGGCATAAATTTTATCAAGAAGAAGACAACGCAGTTGATAAAAACAGCAGTATATGGATATCGATGCAAATTAATTACTTGAACTACCATTCTAGACTATGCAATAGCAGACAAGAAGATAATATTATTAATTACGAGACCACATATAAATGAGATTCCATTGTTATGTGGTGAATTTATTCTTCCTTTATCACCAACTTGAATAGTACTACTAACAATGTTGGTTGAGGGTTGACCTTGATTCAGTAACGTTGGGAATTCAGAGCCATAAATTGCTTCCTCGTGTTTGGCCTGCTAAATGCATAGCCAAAAACTAACTGATGCCTAAATTTCTTCATATGCTACTGCACAGCGAGTGGGACCACTCGGACTAGGAAGGAAGAGGAATGCAGAATATGTTTCCACTAACTTCACTAACTTTAATGCCACACAGACCATAACCAATCACGCTTCCAACAAAGTCATCCTCTTCCTCTGCATTGAAGTTCTTTCCTTGTTAAATTGTTTTTAGACTCTCGAACCCTCTGCATTCTTGAAATTTGAATCTCCAGAGGATCAATGATATATTAGATGATGATTTGATGAAGAAGGGTCTGAAGCTAAAAGCCTCAAAGCAGAGAGAGCAGCAACAACATTTATTTGGTTGCAGTGAAAACAAACCCAGAAACAGGAAGTGGGCCATAATTCTTAAAAAACAAATCACCTTGTGATTGGAGACCTAGAAATGCTGGAGCCCCCACAGCATCACTTCCCCCCACGCTTGTCCATGGGATGAGTGAATGCTGCTCCAGTGGTAAGTAACTCTCACTACCAAGGGTCCTACGATTCGGTGGATCTTTTTCACTAACATGTGCCTCCCCAACCTACAGCAGAGCCCACTTCGACTTTTTGAGCTCCATACAATATAAACTCCAAATCATTTCCACCGAAAAGAAGCCTCCGCTCTTCCCAGACATAAAACATAACCAAAACTTGAAAATGCAAGTGATTAGTTAGCACACAAACTACTTGCTAAACGTTAAACGACCAAACTCAAACTCAAAATTTTCTTATCAAATCAAGTATAAATATTCTAAATTTCTCTTCGGCTTAGCTTATACACCCTAAACAGGACCGTTGACAAGAGAAAGTGAAAACACAAAGGCGTGGACCATGCAAAGGATGAGGTGGGCAGTGGTTGTTGGCACGTCCATTAATTAGAACCCACTTTCTCCACCAACACACCAAGATGAACTAGATTTTTTTTTCTTTTTCTTTTTTTCAAGCATCGACCATGAACCTCATAGACCTCAGAGCCGATGCAGAGTGAAGCTCAAAGACAAAAAGATAAGGACAAAAAAAAACAATGCAAAGAATTGAATAAGAAAGAAAAAAGAAGACTGACCTCGATGAGCATTAGCCAAATTGCCATTGGAGATAAAATCACTAATAAGAAGTTTCTCATCAGGAGCCCAATAATAAGCTCTTAATTTAACAACGTTTGGATGTTTAACCTTCCCAATTGCCTGAACCTCCGCAACAAACTCCTTGTACCTCTGTTCACCACCGTCTCCAAGCCTCCTTACCGCCACCGGAATTCCATTCCCAAGCACCACCTTGTAAACTATCCCCAACCCACTCTTTCCCAACACATAGGCCGAAGCTCTCAGTAACTCATCAAGCTCAAAGCTGAAACATTTATCAATTGCCACCAACTCTCCTTCTCCTTTCCCTTTCTCCGACTTTTCGGGATCCTCGACTTCTGAATCGTCGTTTCGGAAACCAGCAATGCATGAACATATTGCACACGTGCTTGATTTCTCATTCGCTCCGAATTTAGTCTTCCCTGTACAGCTACACCCGTTAGAGTCGTCCTTCTTCTTCCAGTATATGTAAACTATCACTAAACCAATGAAGGCTACCCCGGCAGCGTCGCCGACCGAAATGAGTATAATCAATCCAGGGCTTAAACCTTTCTTGCTACTGTTATCGGATTCCGGAGCAGAATTCTGGGTCTCTGGCGACGTCGGCGCCGACGCCTTGCAGGATTTCTGCAGAGGAAACCCGCATAACAATGGATTGTTGAGAAAAGCGGTCGGTCCTTGATTCGCAAATGACCCTGTTTGGGGTATTTCACCGCTTAAATTGTTGTTTCGAAGATCAAAACTGACAGTTACCGGTAAATTCCCAATTGATCTCGGAATTCTACCCGACAAGTGATTGAAAGAGAGGTTTAGGGTGCTTGACAGAGAACTGAGCTCACCCATGTCGTTAGGGATTGATCCGTTGAAGTTGTTGGAAGAAAGGTCGAGTTGAACTAAATTGTTAAGTTCCGGCCATATTCCCGCCGGAATTTCGCCGGAGAACTTATTATTTGCCAGAATCAGCCTCTGTAACTGCTTACAGTTGTTCAAGCTCCCAGGTAAAGGACCCGACAGAGAATTATTGGAAAGGTCAAGGTTTTGGAGTCTAGGGAGGTTACAAATGGCGGGTGGAAGAGGACCAGAGAGATTGTTACCGTACAGGAAGAGACTGTGAAGTGCTGTGGCATTGAACAGGTCAACAGGGATTGACCCGTAAAAGTTGTTGTTGTGGAGGTTGAGACGTCTGAGATAGACAAGAGTCCCCAGCTCTGACGGAATATACCCACGGAGATTCTTTCCGGACACAGATATTCCAACCACACGTGGGTCCGGGTTGCCACTGATGTTCATGCAGGAAATGCCGGACCAGCGACAAGGAGTGGGATCGTTCTCGTTCCAGTCGGAAAAGGCGGAGCCATCAGGAGGTTGATCAACGGCTGATTTGAGGGAGAGAAGAGACAGGCCATCAGGGGTAAGGGAAAGACAAAAATTAGTTAAGTGAAAGAAGAGAAAGACTAAGAAAAAGTTCCTCATTAGTAGCGTTTGTTAGAAATGGGGTTGGTTTGTGTTTTGATAGAGAAGAAATG
>CAODLS010168819.1:0-17625 GCA_948243855.1 Flueggea neowawraea | reverse complement strand
TTATTCCAAATTTATTAAAATAAAAAGTGTTCATTCAAATAAAAATAATTCATTAAAATAAAAATATATTAAAATAAAAAATATATTAAAATAAAATTCATAATTTTTTAAAATAAAATAATAATACATGAAAATAAAATTCGGTATAATTCTTTACGATTGTTCCATAGATGTTTTACCAAATCGGCTCGGAGACGATAATGTTGCTCACGATCACGAATATCGGCGAACCACTAACCGTTCGTTACCACCCACGATGTCTCGGTTAATATAGCGTTTTGGTCTTTTCTCATGGCATCGGCTGAAGGATTCATCATGTAGTATGGTTTGCTGTACTAATTTCAACATCTCTTATTCAACATGATCATTCCAAATAGATTGCTTGAAATTATCTCGAATTTTTTTGTACTCCTCGTCATCAAAAAAGGAGAAAATATTTGCAAGTGCAAATTCTTCCATTGTTTTGTTTTTGTTGTTTGAAAAATAATCGGGAAAATCGTTGGGATCTATTGAAAAAATATTTGGAGAGAAATTTTAATAGTTGAGAGAGTCTGGGAGAGAAATGAGTGTTTAAAGTGAAGAAATGATAGAAAAAAATATGTTTAAGGGTATTTATAGAAAAATGGGTAAAACTAGTCGTTATGGACCAAAAGTGTATTTTTTCACCCCCCAATGATAATATTACCGTTGGAGTAAATCTGACCATTAGATCAATCAAATCCAACAATCAAATTTATTTTTTTAAAAAAAATAAAAAAAAAATATCAAACACTAGACTAATGGGTTTCGCATCTCACAATTAACCCGTCATTCAGTAAAAAAGTGGATTAGCAGACTGAGACGCAATAACACGTCTCAGTCAGTAGGACTAAAAACGGCTAGCCCCGTGGGCAGCCTTAAGGAAACTGGAAAGAGTCGTCATCAAATATACAGTGTGATGTGGAAATCAAGTGGTCCTTCTCTTTTTCAACGTTTCCCTCATACAATTTTGTTGTTAACAATTTTTGGTTTTTTTTAAAAAAATTGAGTAAAAATATTAAAGAGTGTGTTTATTAACGTGTTAAAACTGTATATTTTTATCTACCTATATAAAAATTATACAGACGGCATTGTTCATTTCTTTATTATTTTATTATATATTATCTATTTTTGCAATTTATTTACACAATCTGTCACAAAAAAAACTCACTATTTTACTACAAAATCTATTAAATTTCCCACATTTGTGATCTACTTCCACGGGTTACTTCTGAATCGACCTCTTATTCTTTCAAAACGTATGATTCGATGAAATTATATATCGAAAGGTAACATGTCTTTTATAAAATTATCATACATTAAATATATGATATATATATATATATATTGAATCAATTTACCACTTATACTGTTCATTAATGGTATATTAACTTGTAAATAAATATATTATTGATATATTAGATAGATTACATAATGAAAGTAAAGAAAATAATATAAGATAAATCCGAGGTTTCATATCTTGGCCCACTAAAATAAGAAAAAACTACTAAATCTGATATGTGGAAGGCGCTTCCAAAACCCGCCTAGTAAAGGTGACATCTATATTTTGTTAGAATTAAAACAAATAAAATTATGTTGACTTTTAGGTTTTGGTAATCAAGAAGTATCTCAAAAATTTTGTTGACCAGAAATATCAATTCGAAAAAAAATTATTCTCATTTAATCCGAAGTCGAATAGTACGAGAAAAGTGGGTAAAAGTTTCATGAAACTTCTTTGGATTGGTTTGGTAACAATAATATATTTTAAATAGGATATAATGTGTTTTGTATAATTAATTTTATTTAAAAATATATTATTTTTTTATTATTTACTTATTATCAATTATTATAAAATCTACTAAATATATTATATCTCTTACTCTCTCAAACAAGCCGTGTAATTAGAACCAAACAATATCTGACCTATCATACACCAAAATTTTCGCTCTCAAGAATTAGGTCTAATGGTAATTAATTAATTTTTATAGTTGAACGTTTTAGGTTTAATTTTTGGAATGGAAGGAAGAGTTCAATTGGTTATCATTTCAAACTTTCTTCAACAAGTTCCAACTGTACATTTTTTATCAACTTTAAACTTAACAAATCATTATAATCGTTGTGCCAGATTACATAGAGAACGAATATTAAACAATATAGAAGGATCATTATTTAACTCTTTTTTATATTTGATCTATCAGTAAAATATTAAATTAGATTTAAATAAGAATAATCAGTTCAAATTTTGAAATAAATTAAAATAAGAAAATAAATATAATATAATAAGAAGTATATATGATAAGGAGCATTATTAGAGATGCTCTGATAATATATTTAAGTGTATGTAATAGCATATACAAAAAAGGAAGAGAAAGAAACAAATTTTTATATGCAAAGCCGTATCATTTGTTTTAATTTTTTATTACTAAATTTTTTTATATCTTATAATATATTTTTCTAAATAATATGTTCAGTTAATCAAGAACATATTTTTTACAAAATTGAAGCATGTGGTGTGTCAATAATATATATCCTAAATTGCAATTGAACAAATACCTATTATTTTGTTCTAGATTAAAAAAAATATTAAGTTGTATGCTCTTTCCTATTACACATTAAGTTGTATGTTCTTTTCTACAAGACATACATACCAAATTCAGATTCAGATTTCCTTCTATTTTGCAATGTGTCATACTATTTTTTACCGTTTGACTTAAGCATACAATTAACAAAAAAAAGAGCATAGTACTTCAGGAACATGTATCAATCTAACAAACTTGAAATTAAGATTTTAGTTATCATGTAAATTTAAGATTTGGCCCTAAGTCACTAATTTGGATTGCTTCAACCAATGAACAATCAGAATATTTAGTCAAACAAAACAAATTGTTGGCTCAATAATTAGCGTGTTAATCTTGAGCGAACTACTGGTCAAAAATTCAAAATGCTCTAACCCCTGGCCATTCACTATTTAATCATTTTTCCAAGTAATTGGTGATTTATAAATCTCATCCAGTTTTAGAGTTGTTCTAACACAATAATTCCTTCCCTCATCTAGACTTTTTTAAAAATGTAATTTAATTTGATGTTAATCAACAAAATGTAGCATTCATAATGGATATGCTGTAAATTGTGATTGTAATATTGTCTTAATTAGTTTGAATTTAAATTTGTCTTTTTGCCTTAGTTGTTCCAATCATTCAAAGAATTATTTTCGTTTTGTATCTTAATCATTTGTCACTTGAATTAATTAACAACTAAAATCTACATACATTTTTATCATTTGATTATATTTGTAACTGCGTGTATCAACTTAATACGTCTGAGAAGACGTGATAAATAAAATTCAAAATTGGCTTAAGTTGGCTTTTTCATCATTTTTGGATAACTAAAGCTAGCTAACAATCAATAATTACTTAAGCAAACGTTAATTACCAAGTTAGTACTTAATAGCATCAATAATGCTTGCTGGAAAGAATGTAATTGAATCACCTCACTGAGTTTGTGTATACTAATTTGAAACGTTTGAGAAACCCTAATAAACATAATTGGCCATAGTTTTATCCTTTTTTTTTTCTTGTGATAACACGCTAATGAGTAATCAATTTATATTCTCCCTCATCCACTAAATTAAATAAATAAAATTTGATTGAAGTTTAGGTTTGAAGCACCAAAAAATAAAATAACACGTTTACCTTCTGCTTCAATTGAGCACTTTAGTTATGCTTCTGCCTAACCAAGAATATTTGTCAAAAGATTTTCGATTGTTGGACAGCTTTGTCAAAAGACCATCTCATTAGGGTTAGAATCAAACTAATAATATCAATTAATTAACTAGCCTCAATATCAATTAATTAACTAGTTTATAGAATTTTGTAACTTGAAAGGATCCAACTTTTATATATATTAGGTCTTTATCAAACCGCATTTAGCCATTAACGGACCAATTCGATCCTAAACAATATAAAAAAAGATATAATAATTTAATGATACTAAAACTATTTTATCATTTAATAGTCGAATGTTGAATTCGATTATTGGTTTGATATAATCGTCCAAATGATAGTAAGCACCTAATTGAACCATGTATAAGATTGTGAGTTTTAATTGAGTGATACTTTGGTTAAGAAAAATAATATAAGATGTATTTCAAATAAAATTAGTATTTCTCTATTATGTTTTTAGAAGAACAAGAGGATTGGATGCTTATTATCCATACATGTGTAGAGTAATCAAAGATAAAGCTTTAAATCTTTCTCAAAAATAGACTATCAAACTCTATTAATTGAATCAACTTAAGAGTGTATTTCCATGAAAAGCAATGCCAAATCATGATATGTAAACAACACCTCTAACATTCATACTGATTGAGACTTTGTGAGCTTCACTTCATGAGCATCGTTCTTCTTTACAAATAATGGAATGACCATATATTCTTTTACTATATTATTCCATTCATTGGAGCATATATTCTACCTTCAGAAATTTAAATTAATTATTAATAATTAATGGTAGAGAGGAGACACTAAGCTGAATTATTATCAACTTAAATATATAGTATGTTTATGCTAAAGAACTGATAAAGAAGTATTAATTTGTAAAAAAAAATATATCCAAAATATAATGAGATGGATACGAATTTCTAAGAATAAAGCATATACATGTATCAGTCTCAATCAAAAGATAGGGCTAGGTATTTAGCTAAATGATGTGGATGGGAATCAAAATATGCCAATGTCATAATTTTCTTGCACAATTAGCTAAGTACTTTTGAGGTTTCTTCCTCCACACTAAAGTAGATCTTCAAATTTTTCATCCAACCTTTTTTCAATGTGTCACACTTTTTTGAAATCAGAATCCTACCTTCTTTCAATTATTCCTCAATTGTTAAGGGTCCTTAAATGCTAACATTATCTATTTAATTCCTCACAAATTAGAGAACCATAAAAATTAATTCCCAACTTTCCTTTCATGGCTTCTTCTTGTTGCTATCCTGATGTGGTTTCTTGGATTTTAAGCCTTCCGCCTATCCATCAATGGAAATCAAGTTCCATGTCTATTTGTATTTGTTCTTCTAGTACTACATCACATCCTTCTCTCAATTTTCTTGTTACTAGAAACCTTCAATCTCAAACCGTTTCATTCTCCATTGTTGCTGATTTCAACTTTCCAATCTCTCTTTGGCTCTCAAAACCAATCAACGCCGCCAACAACTCCAAATCCTTAAACTTGTTAGATAATGAATCCATTTCCTGTCTCTTGACCAACTTCATTGAAGATGTCCTTAGTTATGGCTCTAACAAATGTAGGTCCACTTCCATTAGGGTTCCAAAATTAGGGTTCACTTCCAACTTTAACGACATATTCAATCTCTCATTTCTTACATTATCCCTTCTGATTTGTATATATGAAGCTCCGAAAACTCTTCGATCTGAATGTCTAGCTAGTATCAAGAACCAATTGACTAATTCTCAATTAAGGCAAGCATCAAAATTGCTAATGAAGAGTATAGGATCAAATCTTGAAGAGCAATGGATGAGATCAATCAATCTTGCCATAACAAATTGGATTGAAGAGCTTCAAGCTAGCCACCTTACTCTTAAAACACCATCACCACTATTTTCTTACTCAGTTTCAACATTAGGTTTGTGGAAGGTTCAGTTGTATTGTCCTATAATAGCCATGGACGTTGAGAGTTCAAGCAGTTCTTTAGCTGATGAGAGATTGTCTTTCTCACTTAAATTCAATCAACTTGAAGGTGTCATGCAATTTAACCACAAAATCATCATCCAAGAGAAGTGGGCTGATGTGATTGTCTACATTGATAATATAAGGTACGCTTATATATGTATGCATATAACTTCTTGACGTAAATACAAAATCACGAGGTCATTTTTCGTCCCTCAAATTATTGATTTTTGCTAATTTTTTTCACCATAATTATTCATTTTTATTAATTAAGTTACGGAATCTTTCCATGCTTTGATATTGTAGTCTTAAGTGGTGAAAATTACTCATTGTTTGGGATTTCTCAGTAAATTTATAGGCCAGTCACTACTTTGTAGCTTGGCTCTTAATAAAAATTTTCACTTAAAAAAATATAATGATATGTAAAAAAACTGGGAAAAAAATGCTCATATGTATGTCAAGGGAGAGAGAAAGGTGGCTTGGAGTTCAATTTTGGGAGGATTAAATTATGACAACATATGGAATTAGTAACATATAAGATATATAGAGTAAAAATAAATTACTCATTTTAAGATAGATATCGTAACATACATGCGATATGTTTTTCTCTTGGATATTTTAAAAATTAGTATGAATAATTTTTTTGATCAATAATATGAATAATTTTCTGACGTCATTTAAACAAAGAATTTGGTGATTATTTATATAAAATAATAACCAACCCAACAAAAAAAAAAAGCTACTAATTTAGTCTCAATTTTCACTACTTAAGCACAAAGTATATCTAATTGTAAGGAATATTTTTTTTTGAAGTATTCGCTTTTCTGAGGAGAATCTAATGCTATGCTTAGTTTAGAAAACTGTTTTTTTTTTTTTTAAAAAAGGTTTCTATTTTTTAAAATTGAAAACATTTAGAAAATATGTTCATTTCTAAAAATTAAAAACAAGTTTTCTTTAAAAAAATATATAAGAGAGAACAGAAAGTGTCTTTAAAATGTGGGTTGGATAGAGATTAAATGCAATATCTTGTTTTGCATAGAGATTTTTTTTAACAATTTTTTTATTTTTTCATCTTTATTTTCTAATTTTCTAGAAAACAATGGAAAGTTTTCTAAACTAAACATGCCCTAAAAGTTTTCTCTTTTAAATGAGAAAGTAACAGAAAGGACCAAGAAAAAGAAGGCCACGGTTGAAAGGATTTATTTATTATTTATTATAGCTCAGAAGTAAATCTATATATTTAGTCTTAATTTTGTGAAGTACATATAATTATTATAATGTACATCTATGGCGTTCATTAAACTTTTCATAGGATTAATTCAATTTATCTAATTATTACATTATTATTTGATTATGAAAAGAATGAACAAATGAAAATTGCATCTACTAATTACAGTCGATTACGCAGACATATAAGTTGACTAATTAAAGTTTGTTTGTTGTTGATTTATAGGTGTGACGTGATTCGATTAGTGAACAACACATTGATGAACGAACGAGGAGTTGGAATAGACGAAAAGCATTTCCCATCACGAATCTCATTACACCTCACACCAATTCTCCAATCAAACATCCTAAGCGTCTCAGTAAGCAAATCCTCAGAGAATCCGACACGAGAAATCGAACTCGAAAAAAACCTCGAAGCATCATTCGACCCACCAAACAGTTTACTGGGAATCAAATTAGGTGTTGGAGAAACTGTATCAATGAACATGAAGCCATGGAAATTCGAGGAATCGGTTTACGGGTACAGTGCAATACTGAACTGGTTTCTTCACGACAGCATGGACGGACGTGAAGTTTTCTCGTCAAAGCCTTCGAAGATGGCAATGGTGAACCCTAAAGCATGGTTCAAAGACAGGTATATCAATCATATTGGTTCAGATTTTAGGTGGTTAGAAGTCAATTTAAAGTTTCATATTGCTTAAATTTTCTTTAATATATACGACTATAATTGAAATTTGTTTTCAGAGAAAAGATACATCAATCTTTAATGAATTTTGTTTTGATTTCGTCACTGCAGGTATTCGAGTGCTTATAGGCCTTTTACGAGACAAGGAGGAGTGATATTTGCAGGAGATGAGTATGGAAAGAGTGTTCAATGGAGGGTTGACAAGAGTGTTATTGGGAAAACTATGGAGTGGGAGATTAAAGGATGGATTTGGTTGACTTATTGGCCTAATAAGCATAAATCGTTTTATAGTGAAACTCGAAGGCTTGAATTCAGAGAGACTCTTCACCTTACTATTACATAGTAATTTGGTTTCGTCCATAAGCATATATTCAATTCTTCTTGCTGCTGGAAACGATTTTAATATCACTTGATTTAATGGTTGTTTATAAATTATCATGAAGTGTGTATTTTTACGAGTTGTAAATAACTTATAGAAAAATTGAATTATAAATAACGGAGATTTGTGAATAAAACTAGCAAAATGCTCTGAGGCCTACATCTTTGAGTTTTTATCCTATTGTTAGTCGACTTTCTATAGTTATTTTTTTATTAATGACTGTGTTGTTTTTTTGTTGGTTTATCTTTTGTTTTCATTTTGTTTTCAACTAAAAAAATCATGATATGTGTAAAAAAAAATGATGTCAAACAAGTGAGAATTATTTGAAAAAAAAAAACTCAAAAGAGAATATAAATAGAGTAAAAACAAAAAAAAATGTTGTTTGTTATTGGTTTAGTTTTTGTTTTAATTTTTTTATTAAAAAAATATACCATATGTAAGGGGAAAAAAAAGAAATGAAATCATACTAGTCATTTAAAAAAATAAAACAAACTAAAAAAATAAAATAACGTAATAAAAATAAATGAAAAACAAAATGTAAACAACCTTTAAACAAGGAAAAAAATAAAACAAAAACAAAATCCAACCAAAATATATAAACACTTTATTTTTGTGATTTTGGAAAAAAAAAGTGCCAAGCATTTAATTTTAAAAAATAGTTTGTAATTTAATTTTTTAGATCGTCGAGCTGTAAATTCGATTTTTTTTCTTTTAAAGATGTAATTAGCCCTCAAAGTTCATTTCTAGTATGTTATAGTTAGTAAGCTCTCATACCTAAGACCCCAAAGTTTGATAACTCAGTTAGTAAGCATTTACACTTAAAATCAAGAGGTCTTGAATTTAAATCTCAAAAACACATAAATTTTTTATGTTTATTATAGAGATTGATCTCTCCATTTGTAAAACTAAAATAAATAAAATTGTGTGTGGGTTTAAAAAAAAATAGTTAGATAACATATCGTGGACCTCCATCGTGGATTATATTAACTAAGCCCAATTTAAGTAGTTTCCTCATTTTTGTCTTGTAAAAAAAGGTATTAATGCATTAAAATTAGAGAATTTATTTGATTTTCGAAGTCCTTAAAATTTGCTTGGAATACTCGTTCCAACATATTTAGGATTTGTTTGAGGGAGTAGCATTTTGTATATTTAGTATGTTTTATGTCATAATTTTTGTAGATTTTGAATATTAAAAATTGAAGCTGATGTAAAACATTTTGTTTGTATGCATCAAGTGAAATTCTACTTGTAACTTGCATATTAAGTGAAAAAATATAAATAAGTGTAAAATTGTAATTACAATCTAATAGAGTATTTAGATCATTGTAAAAAAATATATATTTTGGGACGCCTAAAATAAAAAGTGTGTTTATAATATGTGTAGAAGGAGTGCACCATATATAGACGGATGGACGATTATAAAATTAAAGGCTTAATTTAAGTTCAAGAACTTAAAAGTCATTATAATAAAACTCCATATATATATATATATATATATATATAACCTAGGGAGTTTTTTTCAAACTTTTGATAAATGACTTTATAATTGATTGATACATGACATTTTACCTATATTATTATTCTTTAATACAACAACTATGTGGTTAATTGAGAAGTGTTTTTTTTATTTCTCTTATTATTATTCATTTAAAGATAGTCGAATGTACTAAGTTAAAATATATTGACATATTTTACACTATATACAAAAATATCATCTTTATGCTATATTATATACGTAATTCTTTAATAATGAAAATCTTTAAAATATAAAATATTTTTTGTAACTTCTATAAAAATTGATTTATATAAAATAATCAAAAAAATATTTATGAAATAATTTATAAATTTTAGAAACAAATACAAATTTATAAGTAAATAGTATTTTAAAGATATATTCATAAATATGTTGGCTATTAATAAAATTTGAATTCTTGAACCCCTCTGGAAGTTACTTTTGAAGTCAAAGAAAAATTTAAACAATTAATTTTCTGAAAAATTCAAATTTTTTTATTTAACTAAGCAAATGAAATTCTAAATTTTTCGAAAAATTATATTTCAACTACTTATTCACTCCAAACGAGCAAGTCCTATATATATTTCTAATGAGGTTGTTAAAAGGCCTTAGGAGTGGACTTTAAAGTTTGAGGTGTAAATATGTAGTTAATTTTGTACGGATTAAATATCTACTGAGTTGTCATTGTTTAAAATACATCCGAAATTCTTCTACATAATCCCAATATGAATGAAAGTGTGGACTCAAATCAATTTCTTCTACGCAAAATATGATATTACTAAAGAAAGGATCAAGTGGCTCCCCTTCCCCCATTCCTTGTACAAGTTGTCATCATCAATTTGTAACCTAAGGTTTCCAAGGCGCTTGGGCCCACCCCCATCATGAAAAAATCATCCTTCCAAACACGCCAGCTCTTTTTGTGGCGGTGATACCACCACCACCACCACCGTTGATGCCGCTGCGTGGTCTCCCATCACCCTCCACCTCCCGCCACATCGATCATGCCACGTGCACCCTCGTACTATCTCCCGCGAAGTCACCATTGTGTGGCTGTGAATAAAAAGTAGTTTTATATCAACCGGTGGATCTTCTGCCACGTCACCCTAACTTTGATCTGGACCCTTCCTTTATGATTAAGTTTTTTTTAATGTTTTTATTTTAGAAAATAATTTGAAGTTTCTCATTTGTCACGTCCGTTTGAATTTTAAAACGGAGGAATAGAAGTGGATGGATAAAGCCAATTGGTTTTGTTTTTCCTTCATTTACTATAATGTCCTTCACTTTGATTCGTATATGGAATTTCGGCAGCATTCTGTCCATTAAAAATTTAAAACTAAAATTAAAATCAATGCTAAAATATATATATATATATATATTGCCATCTTTTCTGACAAGAATTATTTCCCGTTTAATCCCTTATGTAGAAGAAATACTGAATACATTATTGGAGTTATTATTTACTTAAACAAGCTTAACTGAAATTAACAGAACATATTATTTTTCTTGATAAGTTATTTTATTTGATTTTATTGATATTGAAATCAATTTTAATAATAAAAAATTTATTGTTGCTTAGTTTGAACAATGATCTGAACAATCAAAAATTTCTTGGTTCTTGCAAAATAAGAAAATGTTAGAGTTTGAAGATATTCTCTCAGAACAATTCAATACTTAAGTTAGTCAGAGAAAGTGAGACAAAATTGTGGTACAGTAACAATGTAGTAGAATGTACATCAATAAATGAATTTAAATAATTTTTACAGAAGATAGACTTAAGAAATATAGATGAGATCTCTTCAAAATTTGAATTTTTTTCTCAGAATCTTATCGAGCTCTCTCATAATATTATCTGATACTCACAATTTTTTTTGGAGATCTTATCTATTCGACTAATAGCACGTGTAACCAACAATTAAAGATCTCAAGTTCGAGATTTGAGTATACAATTAATTTTAAAACTCGAGAAAAACTTTTGCCGTCCTTTAAAGTCCTATTCGAATCAAATTCGAATCAATCAAATCCTATGTGATTCCAAATAGGATGATTGAATAAAAAAATCCTTCAAAGAGAGAACTTCTAGAACATAAATCATGAATCATCTTTTGTGTCGGGCCTTCAAGAACTATTCATATTGAATTTAATAGATTTTAAACTTAAACTACAACAGAGTTAACAGTTTGATTTTTGGGGAAAACAATTAAAATTACATATCAATAAAAGTCATTTTATTTGATGGTTAGATGTTTGTTTCAGTTTTCTTTTTTTAGGAAATTAGTAAATTTGGTAAAAATAAATTGTAAATTAATACAAGGAGGTGTGGCGGAGGGGTGAGGGGCAAAGACGGAAAAAAGAAAAAGTATGTGGAAGAAAGAAGAAAAAACAGTTGTAGTTGTCGGTGTTAGGGGAGAGAGAGAGGAGGGGAAGGAAACGGGAGGGAATGATGATGACGTGGGCAAATAAAGACACGTGTTAGTATGCTGAGAGAGAGATTGATTCTTCGTGGAAAATAAGGGACGTGGTTGTGTGGGACTCCAGTTTCCAGCGCCTGGCACCACCTACTTTAGATATTTTCAAAGACTAACCACACATATATTGTTTTTAAATCTTTCTTTCTTCCTCTCTTTCATTTTTGACCCCTCCTTTTTCTGTTATTCTTATTCTGCCTCTCCTTTTTTTATTTTTGCTTCTATACTTTTTTTGGGACACAATTTTGGCTTCTATAAAATTTGGTAGTCTTTATGTTTGGTTTTTGCATTTGATTCAATATGTACCTGTATGTTTGTTCTTTGTATATTGCTTCAACATATTTAGTATATTATAACTTTTAAAAGAGATTATTTTTTAAATTTTTTACTGTATAATCTACCCCTTGCTAAAATATTCTATCTAAGTAGTATTCTCAATGCACTAAAAAAATACACAACTACTAAATAATTATACTTCTTTCGTAAACAAAATTAGCTTTAAATGGTGTTCATGAGTAGTGCCACTATGAGAAGATTTAAATTTCTTTTATTTTGTAATTAGCGAAATAATTTTTGTCAAACATCATATAAAGGAAAAATTTTAATACTAAAAAATATTCTTTGAGAATCGAACTCATAACTCATTAATGTTGAAGTTGATTCTAATACTACGGAACTATAAGCTCATTGGTAGACTCCCAAATTTCTAATTGAAATTATTTAATTAAAAATATTGAACTTATTTATTGAAAATATCACTTAGAATATTTTCACCATATATTGCTTTTTTTTTCCAGCAACCTATAGTATCAATCACGTCATTTTTTTCAACTCTTTTACTTCAAAAACATGCTATCCATTGTGCACCAAATTTTATACTTTTAAAACGAAATCAATATCTATAGATGCATTTTCTTTAACTAATGACTTAAAAAATAGCAGAGGCAATTTTAACTAGTGTAGAATGGTAATTGTGTTTTATTTTCAGATATTAGAAAATCTGGTTTCAGTTGAGTGGTAAGAGATGAAAATGGTTTTATCCTCATTTGTCTGTCTATTTCCATTGGTGGAGTTTTAAATATTTTAATAGCAGAATGTTATGGAATTAGAGATGTTCTAAATTGAGATTCTCAGGAAGAGCTTTTTGGAGTTCAGGTTGAAACATATTCATCATAAGCGGTGCAAGCAATATTAAGCTCAAAAGCCTGGCAATCTGATATAGGCTTAATTTTTGAAGATTATAAATTTCTTTTAAGTCATCTACACTTTGTTTCCCTTACCCCGTAAAGAGGTTAACAAATTAAGTTTTTCATTCTTTAGCATGAGTATCCGGTTATTTATCTGACCTAATTAGGTGTGACATGTTCACTCCTCACTTCATTGATCATGTATTAACTGAAGCAATGACTAATCATTTTTTTTAAAAAAAATAAATGTGGAAGGGTTGTTGCAATTATAAAAAAGGTGGTGGAGAAGAGTGAAAAAAGGAGAAGAAAAAGGGACGGAAATGCAAAAAAAAAAGACAGGAAGAGGGATATAAAAAGTTCGAGGGAAACGAGGTTGTGTTTTTAACAAGCCGAGACAAACAAATGAAATATTTGAACAAAGGGCAATTTCAAAAGTTACATACCCTGCACTGCAGCGTATATAGCCCAATCCCAATCAATCCATCACACACACACACCCACCATATAAAAATAATATAATATTCAACCCACGCATACTCACCACAGATTCTTCTACCACCACCACCGCCTCTTCCACCATATATTTTCCCTCTGCTTTCCCCAAACTTCTCTCCCCTTTCTCTCCTTTAATCTCTCCTCTTCCCCATCTCTCTCTCTCTCCTACATATATATTACTCTCTTCTTTCCATTTTCTTCATCGCGTTATCAACATGAAGGGTTCTCAAGCTAAACTCTGCGAGCTCTGTAACCGCCAAGCTGATCTTTATTGCACCTCCGACAAGGCGTTTCTCTGTTTTCACTGTGACTTTACTGTTCACAATGCCAACTTCCTCGTCGCACGCCACCTCCGCCGCTTGATCTGCTCCTCCTGCCATTCTCTTGCCGGACCTGTCTTCTCCGGCCATGGCTCTCCTCTTGTGTGCAGGACTTTCTGTCGATCGTGCTCGCCGGAGGACAAGGCTGACTCGATTTCTTGTCCTTCTTCTTCGTCTTCGACTCTTTCGTCAGCTTGTGTTTCTACGACGGAGACGAACCGTCGGAGGGGAAAACAGGAGGTTTCAGCGAGGTTGAGGAGAGGTGGGGGAGCGAGATCGGGGGACGCTGAGGGCATTTTCGGGAACTGGTGCAAAAAGTTGGGGCAAAATAGTAATTCTGTTGTTTCTAGAGCGAGTGACGCGATGGAGGTTTGTAGGGGGAAGCTCGGGAAAGTATTGCCTTTTCGAGTGAGCCTAGCGGCGTCGTTTTGGTTCGGGTTGAGATATTGCGGCAATGCCACGCGGCAGAATCTGAGAGCGCTTGCGAACATTTCAGGCGTGCCAGAGAAGTTGATCGTGGCCGTTGAATTAAAGCTCGAACACCTTATGAGGGTGAGGACTTCACGGCGTGATCTGGAGGAGGGATGGGCGGAATGCTCCGTTTAGTGGCGGTGCGAGCAAATACGGTGGTGTTGTAATTTCTAAAGTAACCCACACGTGTGGGTGGGGTGGGGAAGGAAGTTATTAAAATTAAATTAGTAATTAGGAGATGATTTGGGTGTTTTATTCGTAGTAATTAGAAAGAATCGACTTCTTTTACCTTTAAAACAAAAAGAAAAAAAGAAGAAGCTTCTTGAGTAGTATTTCTAGTGTGGTTCTGGTGACTCAACTTGAAGTCTTTGAGTTTGCATCATTCCATATGTACTTGCAATGTTACCAGTCATGTTAGAATTAAAATGTCACTAGCAAATTGTTTCTTTTACAAAATTGAAAATTTGGGAAGGAGGATGACCATTTTACGCTTTTTTTTTATATAAGTATTTTACGCCTATTTTTGTATACTAGATTTTTCATAGACATAACATTTTGATTTTCTTCATTTGTTTATTGTAAAATTTGCGTACATCAGAGTCAAGTCCTTGTATAATTTTAGCGTAGTGTTTACCGGTTATCCAACTTAGTCATTATATTTGTTGGAAAAAGCTGTTCGTCCGCAACGGGTGAACCAAATTCGGTCGGTCGAGGTGTGAACCAAGATCGTGAACCGAGACCAATTGAAAAATTTAATTGAGGAGAAGTAAACTCGGTTAGTAATGTGTGAATTGAGACGATGAACCAAAGCCAATTGACAAGCCCAATTGAGTTAGGGATGAAATGAGCTCATTAGGTCCATTAGGCTCATTAGCTCATTTGAGGCTTATATAAAGAGTTTTGCTTTTTTCTCTCATTCATTCACTTCAACACACACAAAGAGGGGGAGCTCTTAACTAGGAGAAATAGAGGTCTCGGTCTTTTGTCCCGAGTCCTGCACAAATCACGTGTGACATCTAGATGTGAAATAGCCGGACATTCTTGTTGACATTTCAACCGTGATTTGCTCGCAAGACCAACTGGTCCTGCTCTGCTGCTAGCTTCCGCTGGAATCGAGGTTAATAAGTCAAATCTATTTATTATATTGTTTATTAGTTAAACCGGTATATGATTCCTTCATTAGTATCAGAGCCAACACGATTTTTTCGAATATGTTTCAAAAATATTGTTGGTCTCTGTCTAAGATGTCTATTGTGATTTTTTAGTATTCGACTTTCTGTCTCGAACGTCGTTTTTGGTTTGAGTCTATTCGGAGTTGAATTCTGAAAGTTATAATTTCAAAATTCCAACAAAATATTTAAAATCAGCGACCTTAAAAATGTTACATGCCAAAATTTCGTTGCGAAATTCCATCGGGAAGGTCGTCAATCGTCGAAAAATTGATCAAAAAATACTGAGTGAAGCAACACAAATGAATTTGTTCATCTGATCTGAAATGGTGATGTGACATGTTTCTATTGGTTGCACGCGGATCACTCAGATCGCGACACGTGACAGCCGTAGAAGGATCTCGAATAAGACACATAGACCAATAATATCACGACATGTGGCACAAGGTCAAAGTCGGTCAAAGTTAACTGTGCAAAATGTGGACAAATAATAGATAGACAAGTGGTTTTGTCCAGAATCGACATGTGGCCTCATGAGGCATCAGAACGCGGCAGTATGTGACGTCAACACATGACACGATCTGCATGTGACACGTGGCTTCACCTGACAGTGACACGTGTCTGTAATATGGATAACTGCCCGTGGCGGCATTTGATGTGGAGCATGAGGCTCGTGAGGCGGCGTATGTAAGCGCGTATGCACTCCAAAGGCGCTTGTGGGCGCGTGAGAGGTGTTTCGACCACCATTTTTGTCATTTTTTCGGCAGAATAATTATTTAGATTTTTATGAAATTTTTAGTATATTTTTCAGAATTGGTTGTATTTTAAACTATTTTTTTCAGTTTATTGGTGTATAAATAGTGCTCAAAAATTGTGAGAAATTGTATTTTTCTGCCAAGAATTATTTTGAAAATTAGTTTTTAAAATAATTAGTTTTAAAACGTGCAAATGTGGTTCTCATTTAGATAATTGAAATTAGATTTTAATTATTTAAAAAATACGCAAGTATGTTTATACTCATTTTATTTGTAATTTATTACAAATATACGAATAAGGTAAAACCACGTTGCATTGAACGTAGTACAAATTAAGGAAAAATTTGCACGACTCCCAAAAGAGAGTATTTTGGCACGGTGGTAGTCGTAAAGGAGATTTGATTATGCATTAAGTGTACAATGGTGATGAATGTTCACTTACTTCATAAAAGATTATAATACTCATTATCGATATTAGTTAAACTATTGGTCTATACTAGAATTTCATGGAAACATTATTCCCTAAGTGTTCAGGAAAGACACTTAGAGATTCTAGTGAGTTAAGAACGTTTTGAAATTGGTATGTCCAATATCACTATGATCGCAAAAAGAGAGATTGTGAGAAATGGGAGATCCACTTTAAGGTCGAATGATTTATAGAATTTTTGATAAGTTGGCACATCTACTTATGAATTTTATTTTAACACTTTGAAAAATGTTCATCGTGTATCCATTTGGCAGACATGTGTTTAATACTATATTTATGTATTATTATTCTTTGAGGATATTAGCATTATTTGTGTGTTAATATTGATCAATATTAATGTACATATAATAACATTGAGATAGATTATTTGGATTGCATGTTGGTTTAATAAATGATGACTATTCTATTTATTGTTTTGGCTTATTATTATGTTGATTTGCCTTAATTTTATGCAATATTTTATATGTTGAATATATTGTCCGATTATTGAGTTTGTCTTGATAATTGAGATGACCAACATGGATTCCCCTAACTAAAATGGACTTTAAAAGTGAATCTAAATAGTCATTATTTACTGTCTATAAAATTAAATATAGCATGGTTAATTGTTAAGACTAAGATGGTAAATGTGCACCTAGTGTACATTTCGATTCAAAACTTAATTAGAGGCTATGCTAATTTAATTTTTGGTTGGATAGTAAATATATGTGTATTACCTAATGAATTACTTGTGTGCAATTATGTCTTCTTATTTATCAAATTTATTTGT
>CAODLS010168699.1:0-17286 GCA_948243855.1 Flueggea neowawraea | reverse complement strand
ATCCAATTTACTTCTTCCATTAGAGAAGTTATGCACAACACTTTGCCTTTAATCCTTATAAACAAAAAATTGTGTTTGAGCATCATTGTGTGCACTACCTACTCCTCCTTCATGTTCTTTAAACCTTTCCAATGTCTTCTTCCAATTTCAAAAACCCTTTTTTGTCCATATTTCATCTCCAAATTTTGATCATTTGTCTCCTCTAAAAAGATGACACCAAAAGCAAAATGCGGCGTCTTTCGACATACTATGCTCCAACCATGGATAGTTAATGAGCCAATGCTTTTGGAATTGCATCATTTTTTTTCCAAATTGGCTCATCGGAAAATTGTGCTCTAATGGTTGAAAAGGACCTTTAAGAATATATCGCCTCCTAACCTCATCTTTAATTTGAGGATCATACTCTACCATATGCTTCCATAATACAGGATCAACAATAATATCCTTTTCACTTAACTCAACTTGTGCATTCGTTTCACTCGATTCACCAACATTAATTTCATATTGAACAACTACATTAGGATCATTTGATGAACCATCACTTCCACTTGTCAATTGTCTCTTAATCCTTTTAAAATATCTAAACATATTTCCTATATATATTATTTTTAATCAGAAATACTTCAATTAATAAATTAAGTCCATCCAACAAATTCCAAAATCTAACAATTAATCTACACAAATCAACAACAAATGCAAATTAAACACAAACAATTTCACTTAATTTATATATATTTTTGCAAATCTAAATCAAGTTCAATATATTATTAAACAATATATTGCCACAATTTAAATTTTCACAATGCAAGTTTAAATTCGGGTTTAGTATATAATTCTAAATACTAAATATGAAAGAAAGAAAACTAACCAGAGGTGCTGGCAGTCACCAGAGGTGCTAGCGGGCAGCGACGACAGCTGGCGACGAGCGGGGCTGGGACTGGTCATTGGTGGAGTGGAGTGTCTTCACTCTTCCCTCAATCTCCCTTCGTCATCTTCTCCTTTTGGCCTTCTCTTTCTTCGACAATCCCTAATCTCATCTGTTTTTTATTTTTTGACTTGGTTGGGACCAAAACGAAATTGTTTTGGTCCTATCCAATTAAAAAAATTGAGGGGCCAAAACAATGTCTTTTTGGCCCTTCAATTTTTTTTTTTAAAAAAAAAAGAGTTAGGGAGGGGTTGTCTTCAACTCTGCCCCAACCACCTCTAAGGCTTTAATGGTGCCCTCCTCTTACCTATAAGTGAGAGGGGGGCCACCTTAATAAGGGGGTTTCGGCAGGCGGTACGTGCCCCCACCAGCCTCGGTCTCCCTCCGTTCCTGCTCACTACTTAGACCGAATCATCAATACTGGTAGACATATAAAATTTGAATCAGAACCGGCAAACCAAACCGGAGCCGGACCTGTCAAAATTGAACCAAATCGAAACTGGCCGATCAAAATAGGTCATTTCCCTTTTTTTCCAACTCTATAAATACCCCTACCCTATTCCTACCAATTTCACACTATTTCTTCTCTCTCAAAAAATTATTTTGCTCTAAATTGCTCTTATTAATTTTTTATATATTTTATTATTGTAATTACGTTTTTTATATTTCTCAAAGTTATTTTTTGCAATTATATTTTTTAAATTTCTTCTACTTTTTTACTATAGTTTAATTTAGTTATTTTGTTATTTTATTACGTTTAATAAAATTTAATTAGTTTTTTTTTTATTTTGTTTAAAATTATATGATGTAATTACTAGTAGAATAATTAATTTGTTTGAAAATTATTAAAAAAAAATCTTTGGAATACAATGTATTATTGGTACTATAATTAATTATTGAATATAACAAAATTTACAAACCGAAAAAAAATTAACAGGATAAAATAGCGGATTAAAAACAAAAAAAATATTTAAAAAAAGAGAGAATTGAACTAGAACCGGAACCAGCGGTTGAACAGATCAAAACCGATCAAAATCAAAATCGGAACCGAACCAAAACTGGACCAAACCTTGGGAATCACGGTTTCGTTCCGGTTCCTTCATTTCAGAAACCAAAACCGGCGGTTCTCAAACCGGCAATAAGTCTAAGTACTGACACTCTTCATTTGCCAACTCATCTAAGATGACTATGTGAAAGAGAAGTGGAATTATTATTATTCATAAAATCATCAAAGTCACAAAGGATTTTAAAACTGAACTTGTCGATACAACAACTTAATAAAGCTATCAATAATATGGTTTCCTTGTTGTAGAAGATGCCAGACATCCCAAACCAAAGATTGCTGGTTCCATTGCCATTTGGACAGATCTTCTAATACAACGATTACACTTTCGATTACACTTTCATACACTTATTACATTTATATAAAATTTTCACTATTTTCCCATCTTTATATTTCTTCAATTTGAAGGAATATAAAGAAGAGAAAAAAGTGAAAATTTTATAGTTTTATAAAAAAAAAAAGCTAATGTGAGATAGAATTTTGAGATCAAAAAAATCCGTGACAGAAGTGAACAAACTCCAACGTCGGTCCCATGATTAATATCCCATAATTTGAGGTGATATGGACGGGGCAAAGAAAGGTGCAAAGTTAAAAAAACAATTAAAAATTTACATCATGCATGATATTTTTTGATAGTGACGCACTCATAACTAAGTCATGTTTGATGATGAAAAAAACAAGCTCAAAACAAGGCACATTTCTCTTGTCAATAACGTCTCACTTGCTTTTTGGCACCATCTAAACAGAATATGATAAAGTCTCTCAATTTTAACATCTGATCATTTAATGATCGCACAAGAGTTTATCTTATAGCGTATGTCTCTTTCCATACGACTTTTTTTGCCTTTTTACAATAGGTCCACCATTATAAAACGCAAGACAACCTCTTGATGATGAATGCATGCTAGATATCTCTCTACGTTCAAAATTAACCTCATCTCGGTTCTTCCCCTAATGAACTAGGAAACTTAGGGTAAACACCCGTGTGAATAGGTTACTTCTCTGTCAAACATGCTTTCACATTTTACCTTACAAAAAATGTTATCTCTCAACATTTGTGGTCGTGTATTGCTCACAATGATCTTATTAAAGATCATGTTTTAAGGGATTACACACTTTATGTGTTATACAGGTCTGAAGGAACTTATTCCTTATATCAGGCTTTTATTAACGGATCTTACAATCACGTCTCGCATGGACTTACATTCCAAGTTCACTTCTCATTGTGAAACTTGTACTTAAATTCACTTGTCCTTGTTCAATCAAGTTTCTCACAAGATGATACTTGATCTCGATTTACTTAGCATTATAATAGATCTTCTTAATCCTTAAGCAATCGGGGTCAACTGTCACTAATGATTGTCGTAGGTTCTTTAGGGGGTTAGTGCTAAGTGGATCATTCCACTATATAACAAACCTTCCTATTACACTGTAGTTTATGAAATTATGGTCTCAAATTCTTTCGCTACACACTTATATGTGTTCCTCCTACAATGCAGAATAACAGCTCTGCCAACTAAAAATATATAACCAGACATGGACTTCCCTATAGTCCACTCCATTTGTCCAACTAGCAACTATGTCTCATTTTATCGCAAACCTTTATAATAATACAGTGTCTTGTAGTGCCTCTAAAGCATCCAAATATTTCATTCACTGCTTTTCAACATCTTCTTTACATGTTGCATCAATATTTGCTAGCTAACTTGTCAGTAGAGCAAACTCTAGGCATTGTGCACACCTAGGCATTTACTACAAGACATGGTCTTGTAATCAAGACACTTACTCTATCTTACAAAAACAAATTCATATAACATTGTATAGAAAACATTCCTTACACGTTCTTTCTTTCACTTTAGTAGTGGATGCACATATGTGTTAATAGACTTGCTCTTAATAACAAGGTATCTATGGGTTATGCACTTCTGTATTTTAAACGTTTAAGGACTTTATTGATACATCCCTCTAAGAGATGAACAACAATTCACTCAAACGATCTCTTGGAGTTTGATTCCAATGACAACCATGAATATACCATCCTCTCGAATGATGTTTACGGTCTTTCCTTAAACGATGAAACCATTAGGTTAAACCATTTAGATTTCCACTCCAAAATCTCTATTGAGAAAAGGAATATCTCTATATTTCATTAATGTAGGTTGAGGGAGGTACACCTTTCAACAAGATGATCCTTCTAATCTTGTTGACTAAATTCCCTTTAAGCAATTATCGATGACTTGCTCACCCTTTGGGTAGATTAACCAGTTCTCAAACATGGTTCAATCTCAAATTTCATTTACACTTTCATTGCTTTAATCCATACAAATTTCACTTGCATAAGTGAACCACTATACTTGTAGGTTTGTTCTTGACTTGTAAGGTTACCAAAAGAATCACGATTGATTCATTTTTTCAAAAAATGTCATCATGAGACTTTATCTCTTTTAAACTTATGCATTTTCAAAATGCTCCCACTGAGTTCAAGTTCTATCTAGGAACTCCTACTGGATTCAAGTTCTCTAATCCTACTAGAAAATAGGAATCTTGCTCCTACTAAAACCGAGATCAGGAACATCCGCACAAGTTTGAAGTAAATAAGATAAAAGTTGAATCATTTCGAAGTCTTTTCGATGCATCCTCTTTAGAGAAAGAGATGGCAATCGCTCGGACTGATCTCTTGAGATTTTTAAAATCCAAGAATGTAATTGACATTACCTAACTTTCTTCCTCATCCTTTATCCTCCTCAAGATTTTTCCCATTCGGATAGAGTTATCCTAAGAGTTTTAGCTCCTGAGTCTAAAATAAAATGAAATATTTTCCACCGTATTCCAGTTAAGAAATCTATTCCCTAATAATGTGACTTCTTATAATTGATTACTATGCCATTCTTATTGTCCCATGAAGAAAATTATCATTTTTAATACAGCAATGTGTCTAACACCTTAAGCCTATCAGTCTTTATAGTCCAAAAAATAGTGGGCATTGGCGATACATCTCTTGGTTACAAGTGGTTTAGGTCATATGCTCGACCAATCCATAACTCATGAGATGTATAAGTAATGGACTAGTAAGGCATATGGATTTTGAACTTTGTGGCATCTGCCATCATAGTTCTTACCATATTAAAGAGAGTTTCATTTCTCCTATCCGCTGTGCAATTTTGTTACAAAGTGTAGAAATAAACATCTCATGTTCATTTCCCTTTCACCACATAAAACTTTGGACTTATCTTATAGACGTTCACGACCTTAGTAGATCCATAAAACTTTATTTGATTTTCATCTTGACTTGCAAGAAGAAAGAACTAACTTGACAATTGTTACTTATGAGAAATCAAATAGATATGACCACACATTTCATAGTCATATATACAAAAGTGATGAAGCGGTAGGTTTTAGCCTTGCCCTCTCATTCTTTTGACGTTAAACATCAAAAGTGATTAATAGCAACAGGTATTTAGCTCAAATGTCTTTTGAAATGGTTTTCTCTCTAGTATCCTTCTTTGCAATGCTCGCAATTAGACAAATTGAACTTACATAATTGCCTAATACTCCCAATTGAACTAATCAATGTAATTGACTTTACTAATGTGGTTGAGTTGCCTACATTAACTTCACATAATTTCATACAACTAAGTAAAGTAGCAAAGAATGGAAACTAATACTTCCAATAATTAGGTCATTTACCTTATTTAAGAAACCATTTTTAGTGCCAAAGTAGTCCTCACTCAAATATATTCTAACAAATACCGTTATTGTCAGAACATAAATTGAATTCAAACTTCAATAAGGTTGCGAAAAAATCTATTTTAAGAAGGTTTGGCTTTTGCACAAGACTAGCTCGCACATACCAATTCCTTGAACTCTCACTTTCGAGTTGTAACTTGCATGCTCAACTTGTTCCTTCCTTAGAACTAGTTAGAGTCTAATGAATTCACATCAAAAATTCATTGTGAGGATCCTTAAAGTTGAATTAATTGTTAGCTAATAACGAAATTCACTTGAGAACATTGAACAAGGTAACTCTTCTCACTCGCGTGAGTTTAAGTAACATGCCCTTAAAGGTGCATTGTCTCTTATGTGATGTGCCTATGGTACTTAACAATTTATTCGTAAAATGTTGACGTTGTTCATGTTTAAAGATTTTCTCAAAATTCTGTCTAGTCCCCACTTCTTAAGGACTTAGGTCCTTAAACATTTTCCTTGCCTTTGAATTGGAATTTATCCAATAGAATAAGACAGTGTCGAATTGCTCACGATCTCTAACACGAGACAAGAATGGGTTAGGTGCAGCTATATTTGCTCCTAACTTCTAGGCAAGAAGTGGATCACCACTTAAACCTTGTCCTTGATCACACTATGATTAACATCACTAACTCTCTAATCATGTAGGCCTCATGCTCTACTCACTTGATTATGACATCTTTTAAACAAGTATCAACATTGATGGTCAAAGACCGCGAGGTCTAGTTAGTGTCATGCCAACTAACTGCTCTTTAAATGTAACTTTCAAATACATTGCATCTTGATACTCGCAAAATAGCCAAGTGATAATATCATCCAAAATATGTTGAGTAGTATTCTATTCCTTCTTGAATTTGGCCATAATCAAGTTCACAGTGGCACAAGCTTTCACTCTTAGAGTACACAGTATATTTCATAATCTAGGATTTACAATCGTTGCCGCCTAAGCTCTATAGCTCAATCATACATTCTCATGTTGCTCGACATCAATCAACTTTAGAAGTAGTGAATATCACAAATAAATATGACAAACAATAAAACATAATTGCACACAAGTAATTCACAGTAATACACATATATTTACTATCCAACTAAAATTAAACTAGTATAGCATCTTATTAAGCTTTTAATCGAAAAGTATACTAGGTGTACAATTATCATCTCAGTCATAATAATTAACAATACTATATTTAATTTTATAGACAGTAAATAATGACTGTTCAGATTCACTTTTAAAATCCACATGACTTAGATGAATCCATGTTGGTCATCTCAATTATTAAGGAAAATTTAATAATTGGACATTATATTCAATGCACAAAAATATTGCACATTTAAATTAAGGCAAATCGGCTCAATAATAAGCTAAAAGGCAATAAATGGAATCATCATCATTTATTGAACCAACATGCAATCCAAACTATCAATCTCAATGTTAATGCACATATGTCAGCATTGGGCATCAATTAACACACAAATACTACTAATAAATATCCCAAAAATAATACTACACAAATATAACATTTAACCTATGTCTACCAATTGAATACACAATGGACCTATTCCAACGTGTTAGAATAGAATTCGTAAGTCATCATGCCAATTTGTCAACAATTCTATAAATCATATGATCATAAAGTGGATCTTCTACTTCTCACGATCTCTCTTCGTAATCATGGATCAATTTTGGACAAACCAATTTCAATACGTTTTACTTTCTAAAATCTCTAAGTATATTTCCACAACACTTAGGCATCATATTTCTATGAAATTCTAGTATGGACCAATGACTTAGCCAATATTTGTGATGAGTATTCATAATATTTCATAAAGTAGTAACACATTCATCACCTATGTGTACTTAATATACAATTATTTTTCTTTTTTGACCACCAACTTCCCAAAATGCTCTCATTGGGAGTTGTGCAAATTCTTCCTTGATTCACATTTTGTTTGATGCAATATGGTTTTACCCAATTCTCTTATTTGTAAATAATTATTAATAAAACAGGCATAGACGTGCTCGCGTATTACCTAAATAATTAAAATATTGTCCCAATTATATAAATAAGACCCACATTTCCATGTTTTTAAAATTAATTATTTTGAAAACTAAATTTTAAAAATAATTCTTGACAGAAAACAAAATTTTTACAATTTTTAAACAATTTTTAATGCTTAAAAATTAGGAAAAAATAGTTGTGGAACTCAAAAAATTGTAAAACATATCCCAAAAATTCCAAAAACTCAAATTTATTTCTTCCAAAAAAATCAAAAAATTTTGGTGGTCAGGACATGTGTCACGCACTGACATGCATGTCCCACGCGTCACACGCTCTTGTCACCCTCATCTGCCACGTGTCCTCACCGTGTCATCATCAGGTGAGGACAAGTGTCCAATATGACACATGTCAGGCAATGATTGATCCATGTGCGATGATGTGGCAACTGTGATCCAGATGGCACTGCCACATGGCGATGAGGTGTCTGACACATGTCACCACATGAGTGGACATATGTGATGACATGTTAGTAGTACCACGTGTCTACCTACGTGGCACTACTTGCCACGTGTTAGCTCCTGGTTAGTCCATTCTACTGACGTTTTTGTTTAGTCAGTGTTGCCATGTGTCGCATGCGTGGCATCTTACGTGGCTCTATTTGCCACGTGTCAAGTTATGAATGGTCCTCGTTGATGACATTGATGTTCGGTCAGTATTGCCACATGTCGATTGTGTGGCAGCCTACATATCTCTTTCGCCATGTGTCATCGTCTCACCGGTCCACGTCTTGCATAGTCAGCTTTGACTGGGCTTTCAGCCTCTGCCACCCGTCGCACACTGAGTGACTAATGTGTTTGATTTGGACCAATCAATGCTTACCACATTAGCCATAGTTCATCAGAAGCCTCAGACGTACTATGCTGCCTCACTTATTGTTTTTCGATCTGATTTTTTCCAATTTGATGGCCTTCCCATTGTAATTTTGCAACGAAACTTGGGCAGGATATGTTTTTGGGGTTGCTAATATCAATGGTTGTGTCAAAATTCCAATTTCTAACTTTCAAAATTTGGTTCCGGACAGACTCGAATCAAAATTCGCATTAGAGGCAGAAAGTCAAATGCACAAAAAATATAGTAGGCACCCATAACAGAAACCAACAATAATTCAAAAAAGATTGCAAAAACTTGTACCTGGGCTCTGATACCAATGTAAGGAGTCATTACCGGCCTAATAGAGACGAACAATAAAGGAGGCAGATCGAGTTGCAAATCTCGAAGATAGCGAAAACAACAAGGACAACAGTGGAACAATAAGGCAGAGGCTGTGGAGGATCAAGAACGATGTTGGTTTCGCGAGCAAACAACAATCCGGTTGTTACCGATAAGAGAACTCGTCTCTTTCACAGTCTAAATGCCATGCGAGATGAGTGTAGGATTTTGTGGGGAAGGAAGGAGAACGTTTTTTTCTTCTTATGGAAAGAGAGTGGCGGCTGTGTTGGGGAAGAAAGAACGTGCGTTCTTTTTCTCTAATTCACTCTCACTCTATCTGTTCTCTTCAAATTATGTAACTCTAAGGTTTTCTACTCATATAAAATGAGTGGGCCTTAGTTGGGCTCTCATAATCCATTTAGGAAGCCTACAACTAATTATCAATAATTATTCGGGTTCGTTTGTTAACCCAACAACTAACGGACTCGGGTTCTGCTTTTGACCAACCGAGACCGGTTCACCCGTCATGGGCAGACCGTTTTCCAACAAGTACTGTCTCCAAAGTCTAAAATCTTTTTAGGCTAACTTTGATGTATCTTGGAACGAACAAGCAAATACGAAGTCTAAAATAGACCTAAAACACCTTAGGATTAAATCAAAAGAATTATCAAAAATTAAAACGCATAAAATGGATGTAACTAGTGATTTAAAAGAGAAATTTAATTATTTAAATTAGGCACATGATACCCCATAAACCCTTATCCTAAATTCCAAATAGTGGAGTGAATTTAATCCTTCCAACTCGAACTTTTCATTTCTTCAAAATAACGATATTTGGTTTAGAATTGTCATCTAAGTTATCCCATTAATAAGCTCATATATATGTGATCATAAATGGTGTGAGAAATATCATTGCAATTGTGTTTTTAACCTCTTATTATTTTTCTCCTCTTTTTTGTTTTTGTTACTTTTTTTAGGAAAATCCTTATCTGCATTTGGTGTGTGGCCTCGTTTATACACTACACAAATAAAAAAATAACATGTAGATAGCTTGACCCATTCTGATCCACTTTGAGAGCATATTCCAAGAAAAATGTAATTTTCTAATTTGTCTGATTTATGAATGGGGTAATACATCAAATATGGGTAAGAATTTTCTTTTTTTTTTATTGGTACGCCCAAACAAAATCTTAGCTACCAAAACAAAATGAAGCGTGACGGCATGTGTAGATGCTCGTGAAAGGCATATAGGCCAGAATGGATATGGTAAGAGGTCACAATATTAGGATTGCAAGTAAGTTGTAATGCGTTGTTATTTATTCACTGCTCTTTTACCATATAAATCCATCACATGCCTATCAAATTCCTTTCCTCCATGGTTTCTTCCTGTCCCAAAACCAAACTTAAACTAAACGAAAACCAAAGCAACTGTTAATGTTTCGAGAAATCATGGAAGCCTCTCTCGCATTGGCATCACTCCGATAGTAGTTTGCCATGCCAGCAGGCAGCAGGTGCATATGTATATACGCATAGTTCTCATTCGGATCGGTAAGATCATTTGGTCATTGAATCGATAATGGTTGCTCGATTCGTTCACTAATAAGTGTGCCTTCGATCGTGTGTATTTTCCTCGTAAGCTTTGGTTTTGTGCTTGCCAAGTGAAAATGTATTGATTACTGATATAAGTGATACTAAAGTTATCTGAAAAATTCAGAGATTAAATATTTGAGAATCAAGACTCATCGGAGTCAAATAAATAAATGAAATAAAATAAAACAAGCAAAGCAAGTTTGATGGCCGCTTCAAAGGGCTAAGATATATATTCATGGTTATTCAGTAATTTGTATCTTTGAGCTTCTTATATTTTAATCCAATATAAAAAGAAGCATCTGCAACTTGATTTAAACTTAGTATTCCTAACTCTACTAATTCTGTAGCTTACACACTTGTTAGAACATCGGGTTCTATTTCAGGCATTATGTTCAACCCCAAATTTTATTCTTGCAGTTCTTGCTGTAAATTCATCTTAATGAAGTATTCACAGTTTCGAAGAGAAAAAGGCAGCATCTGCGTGTGTTTTGACTTTAAGCTTTGTTATATTCATCACAATAATTTGGCATGCATTGTATCAATGTTTGCAGATGCAGGGTGAAGATGATCTATCTCTTGTTGTGGTTGATATAATGTTGGCCAAAAAAAGCTAGCTATAGCTTATTAAAGCCATAATTCTGGATTTTTTTTTCTGTTTTATTTCGTTTCAAATTAAAGACTATGCTTTTGGAAATTGATCTGAATAAAACTGGGCCGTCTTTTTTTTTTTTTATTTGGCAAAACCAGTTTTGAAGAACTACGGTTTCATAGTAAAGACGGAGAAGGTTTTTTTGTATCAATTGCTATTTTTCTTGATCATTTATAAGATAATGTTGTATCGTTGCAAAAGGGACAAATAAGAAGCATCTTAGATTTTGTACTGTGGGTTAGAACCCAGAGAACTATTTGTGTTATAAAACAGTAGTAATGTAATGAAGGTTTATGATCCCTAGTAGTGCTACTTAATCAAAATTCACAACATTTTGATTTTAAAAATGTGTCTTTGGTTTAAATTTTATTATATTGATTTTAACTAAGAATCAAACTTTGCATCAACATTAGTTTAATTAATTAATCAGTCTTCTTGTAAATTTATTAATGCTAAAATTAACTCTAGGATTAAAAACTCAGAGAATTCGATTAGTCTAATTTTTTAATTTTTGCCCAGCTTTCTAATCTAACGTTGGAGTCAATACATGGGGGCTCTGATACACTGCGAACTGTTTGTTGATTGGAATTATTGTGTGCACTGTTAGCTCACATTTCCATGCATTTTCACATCCATTCCAGTCAGCAAAGCCACACAAAACTACGGATACGTATAAATGTCAGATGAGAATTGACGTGGCACTGACTAGCGGTGAGCTATCTGTTTGGGACCAACCATTTTAACTTTTTCGGAATTAGGGGTGTAATGGAGATGAGTTTTGGAATGTTCAAATTAAGTTCGATTAAAATTTTTTGAATTTAAATTTTAATTCGAGTTTTTTTTCGAGTTTAAAATCTTGTTCAAACTCTGCTTGTTACAAGACTCGCGAGCTCACGAGTTTTTTCGCGAGTTTTTCGAGTTCGGCTCAATAAAGACTCAAATAAAATTATAAACAAGATTTCGAATTCAAATTTGACAAAAATTCTAAAAAAAATAGATTTAAGTTTAAATTTATTTAATAAAATCATGTTAAGTATGCAGTTGAACAAAAAATTATTAGAAATTTTAATTTGTTTCACAAATTTAATATAATATTAGATCTTATCTGAGTATGCTTGTACTTTTATAGACACAGTTGATAAGTGTAAATTTATATTTTTGTTGATATGGCTCAAATATTAAAAAATATTCCAAAGATAAGTTTTTTTTTTTATAAATTAGTTTAAAACATATATAAACATATATATTTGTGTATATATATATATATATATAAATGAACCTACAACCGAATTTGTTCACGAACATTATTTATAAACATATAAACGATTATGTTCGCGAGATTTTGGATGCTCAAACTAGACTCATTTATTAACAAGTAGAGTCATAAACGAATTTTTATCCAACCGAACGTAGAGTAACTCAAGAATAACTTGACTCATTTGCAGCCCTAATATTGACCACACTCTTGACCCTTGTATTAATTTTATATTTAAAAAAATTAATTTTTGAGTCCTTAGGATTATTTAATTAGTATGCAAATTTTCGTATTTTTTTAAAAAAGCAAATAAATCCTTGTATTTTTAACTTACAGAATTAACAAAAATATAACATTATCATATTATCTTCCTTTAAAGCTGAAATCCACAGCCATTCCAAACAGATTTTCTCTTTCTATCTCTCAAAACCTAATTGTTCTCTTTATTTCTCTCGTTAGACCCTCTTCCCTCTCTCATTAGATTCCAAACAGATTTTCTCTCTTTTTCTATCAAAACCCAGATCTCTACCTGCTCAAACCTTTACAAGATTCCTCATCGTGTTGAACCCTAACTACCGTCGTCGCTACTCTAGTGACGAAGCAACACGCCAGAGTCAGCAGCTATGCAATCCCCATTGTCAAGCGGGAGAGACAAAAGCGAAAGCAAGAAAGAGCGAGAGAAGATCGGAGTCCGCAGCAAAGGAAGAAGCACTGGAGGCAGTGGCGATTCGAAAAGGACTACGACAAAGAAAGATGTCGCGATCTCTAATAGAGAAGAAATTAAGCAATGAAGAAGGAGGAGAGACAAAGACGGCGCAATCTCCGGCAAACGGAGGCGTGATCTCTAACGAATAAAGGAGCTCCGACGGCATAGAAGAGAAGAGAGGACGCGCAGCGGAGGCGACGGCGACAACTACTAGATCTGTCAAAACTCTCTTTCTCTCTCTTTTCTTTAAAAATGCCCAGATGTTTGGTTGTTTGGTTTATGAATTTCTCTCAAAATGGAGGCGACTGCAATTTGTGATATTTTGAGAAATAAACAGATTTCTATCATAAAAAAAAATAAATTGCGTATGAAAATGAAGTTTGTGTTTGGTCATTGTTGCTGGATTACTCTGTGGACATATATTTAAAAATTAGTCATTTAGGATTTGTAATTGTCTGAAAATATTGGTTGGAAAAAAGAAACCAATTCATCAACAAATGAAGTGTCTCAGTATATGATTCAATTTGCAGAATGAATTTTCCTTGTACAAATTACTGACTTTTTAAACTTTACTTGATGTATAGTTGAAATTGTTATGTGGTTAACTCAATTGAAACTGATTTCCTGGTTTGTCGAAATTGCAGAATGCAATTTGTTTTCTGAGTTTCAAAGAGCCTTACTTTTTCGTAGAACTACATTGTTTATCTCTTGTGGACATTACTCCCCTACCTCTCATTTCCTAATTTCATCCTCTGTTGGGATTGTTTCTTGACTCCGAAATTTTTAGCCTTGCCCTCTTATTGCATTTGCAATTGATGTTTAGGAACCTTACTTCATTTGTGTTTGAAGAAATGAGTTTACAGTTAAGATTTATTAAGAAGCTCGATTTTGAGTTTACAGTTAAACAAGTTCTAATTAATTATTTTGTTTTGATATTTAGGAATCTTACTTCATCAGTGTTTGAAGTAACTGAGTTGGCAGAAGACATTTCAAAGTGATGAAGAAGTGGGAAAGTAGAAGAAACGTAGAAGAAAGGGAAAAGAAAGGAAAATTAGGGATCATAACACTAATGTTTGCTAAAATAGATATAGGGACAATTTGCCTTTAGAATTTCATTTAAAATAAAATGAACCATTTGACACGTCATCAATTTGCTAAAAGATCAATAACGAATCACTAATAGAATAACTTAAATGCAACACAGTTTTAAACGTAAAGGATGTGTTTGCAACGCTTTAAAAGTACGAAGATTGACTTACTAATTAGGATAAACCTCAAAAACTCAAAAAATTAATTTCCCTTATATTTATGTCTATATATATTCTTGTTATACCCTTTATATTTATGTATTTTTCTATAATATGTTTTTAAAATATTACTTTATGAGAAATTCAATTTCAACTTTGAACGATATTATCTTAAATTTTTCTTATTTATAATCAAAGTCGAAATTTTTTGAAGATGTAAAATTGTTCATCAATCACTCAATTATAAGTTTCTTTTTTGTTTTTTAAATAATGCGTTTATTTTTACTTAAGTGTAGTTGAAGACACCAATAGACTTTTATTGCTATTAGAGTGAATTTTAGCCCCGAAGTGAGTGAATTCGATTCTTGGCAAAATGACTTAGTCAAAAAAAAATTGTAGTTGAAGTTCTTGTATTGTGTGAAACATTATTGTATGTAAGCTGACAAATGCAAAGAAACGTCCAAGTACCTCATTTCATATTTTATGACACAATTTCTCCATTTTTACCCTTATCGAAACGTCCAAAATAAATATGGCGTACCCTCTCTTTTTTAAAAAAAAAATTAATTTAAAATTGCATACGTTACTTTGAATTTCGACAATTTAAACCCATTTAGCATTATTATTGAATAAATTTAATTATTATAAAAAAAGTGCCAAATATTAGTTTTGGGTTTCGGAATGCTTTAGCAATTTTAAATTGAAAAAATAATTCTATTCATGAAAAAAAAAAACTTGACAAGCTGATTAAACATAATATTTTAAAAATAATGGGAAAAAAATGAAACAACTCGGGCAAAAAAAAGACAAAGTAAGAAAAGACTGAAAAATAGAGACTAAATTTAATTGAAAAGATCATTTTTATTTTTTTATTTTTTAAAATAATATAAAAAATAATAAAAAAATTTCGTATTGTGTGAACAAATTTTTTATTTTTTATTTTTATTTTTTAGTTTTCTAAAAAAAGTGAAAAATTTATACAGCTCAAAGCTTCGCCTAGAAGAATTAATATGGAGCGTTGATGAGACGCATCAACCTGAACCTGAAGGAAATATCAGCCGTTTGATCAGTGCCAACCCAAAATTTGGCTTTTCCTCTTTCCGAGCGTTCTACTTTTCACTACTCAGCAATTGCTCCGGCATAATTAGCCTCACTCACTGCTCAAATAAGAAAAAGAGTGGGAAGAGAGAGTGAGGCGGCGCGTGATTCTCAAAAGACCGGAGAGGGCGTGGCCGTGTTTGATTGCACGCTTTTCTGTACAGAGAGTAAGTAATAATAAACTTTTCCTCTGAAGCTGAAATATATATTAACAGAGTATCAAACTGTAACTAAAGGATTAACTGCAATTAATTTGAGCCCTGTTTGCGTATTTTGCCATTGAAATGTAATTATGTTCATTCTGGGTGAATAACAGTCTGTGATTTTTATTTTTTTTGATTAATTATGTGATTGTTATTGTTAATCCAGTGTAGTAATTGAAGTAATAATCAACTTCTGATAATATCTTTCAATTTCAAGACATTAGTACAATTCGTACGGATTCATGATCAATCAAATGTGAAATGTTAGAATTTTGAAGCAATCAGTTAATTACTGGTAATTATGATAATTAAGAAACAATTTAGTTAATGTTTTGGGATAATCCAACAAGTTTTAACTTACGCATTATATGGAATAACTGAAGGGAAGATGCCTTTCATGGATAGGATTTTCATTACAATGAGGAATTGGCATTCGTTGCTTGTCATTTCAATGTGATTAATCACTAGTCTAAGCAAGAATTATGTAATTAATTTCGTGATTATGTGCATATAGACAACATTGAAATTCTTGATGAATCATCACATTGTAGCAAGATGGATGAATGCTTTATACTAAAATTTTGCAACTGCAGAAAACTGTAAAAAATTTCAATCTGTCAGCAAAAGCCAGTGTATGGACTATATTTAGGGGTATAATCGAACCGAACCAAATCGATTCAAGATCCTTAATCAAGCCGAACCGAACTGATTCAAGCTCGGCTCAATTAAAATTTTTCCAGCTCATAATGATAGCAACTTGACTCGTTAATCTCTATAAAGCCTATAAGGATAGCAATTTGAAGCTATTGATTATGTTCTAATATGTTGTTTTAGTTTAGAATACGATAAATTCTGATAGGAATAGATTCCAAAAAAGTTTCAAGTGCTCAACCTAGTGTTTACAGAGTAGCAGTGTAGTCTAATTAGTTGATAAACTATAGCTGCCTATGTGAAGAGCAATAGTAATGATACTAAAGTCGTTTTGAACGCTAAAAAAATAATATATAATTAAACAGAAAACACTCCAAGTCACTTGATTTTCTTTACTTCATATTCTTCAACCAAGTACAAGCAGTAATAGTAGGAAAACTAGGAATAGTAACATTCCCTTTGTTTTTTTGAACTATGAAATTGTAACATTACCTTGACATGCAAAGACTGAAAAAATCAATTACACCACATTATATATATATATTTTAATCCTGCTTAGTTCTTATAATGTTATGGTTTCTTCTTCAGTGTATCAATATACCTGCCCTTTGTAATATCATTACCAGAGAGGAAATCAAGAAAATCACTGAAACTGAACTCATTGTATGATGCAGGGTTCTGTCCATCTAACAGCTCTGGTGCAGGCCTGATTTTCTTGTTCAGAGCAAGACTGTGGAGACTTGCAATCGAAATTCTCTTCTCCTCAGCATTAACAGTCACTCTATGGATGATACTCTTATATAATCCATTGCTCATCACTTCCATTTGATCTCCTAAGTGTACAATAAGCCCTCCTTCAATGACAGGAATTGAGAGCCAATCATTGTTGGCGTTCCTGAGCTGAAGACCAGGGCTGCTTTGAAGCAGAATGGTGAGGCATCCG
>CAODLS010168529.1:0-26587 GCA_948243855.1 Flueggea neowawraea | reverse complement strand
TACATATAAAACACTTATAATGGTTCACTTGTACCAAAACTCAGACTCTACATCATTCAAATGAAGTCTACGTACTATATCAAACTACTGTTTCCGCCAGAATAGACCTGTTTACACTAATTCATAACCACAGTACGTTATACTCATAGGTAGCATCTAAAACTTTACAGATACATTCTAGACACATAAATAAACAACTTTTATGCTTTACACCTCGACTACATCCGTCTGCAAATGCCTCAAAATAGGGTTGTGATACAGACTGAAATCTAGACACAATCAGACCCATATTTCAGTTCATAGGTGTTGTATACTCAGTTCGTGTTACAATCAGAATCAGACCTCTAAATAAATGTTATAATGCATATTAAACATGTATGAATGAAGAGAAATACTTCACTCCTATGATGCAGTAGATGCAAAAACCCATAAATCAATATGCTAAGACAAATTGTTTTTCCCCCACTTTCCTCTGCCTTTTCTCTCCTGTTTTTTCTCAACTCAGTGATCCAAGAATGAAAATAATGAGAGCTACTTGCCTTACAACAACCCTTATATACCCTAAGCATGAGGTGGCACCTGCTTAGGTGGTCCAATAGATGTTTTCCTTATGCCCTTGACACCTATCACTCTTAAAAACTGCAGATTATGTATGGTTATCCACTTAATAATATTTACACAACCACCCCTCTGAACTTAGGAAACCACCCGTTTAGACCTCTTCTTTAATAACTTCACTTTTGAACCCTTTTATTACTCTCATAACCCCCTCTAAAATATTCTAAAACCATATAGAACATGTGTCAATAATATATACAATGCCAATTAAAGGCGCAACTATGTACGTTATATGCGATGCATGCTCATATGTACGAAATTTGGGTCATGGGTGTGACAGCAACACCAACGAGAATCGGTGGTAGAGGCATTGACTCAAAAGCATTTTAAACCTCTCACGCCTCATGAAATGGTTCTCCCTCCATTTGAGAAGATAAGCAAATATTGTTTCTAAAATCCACCATCTTTTGAGGAGAGTAGTATTTTCTCTTTAAAGTTTTTGCAAATCTCCTCCCAAGTACTAAGTGACCCTTCCGGCAAGTTGATCAACAAAGTCTTCGCTCGGTCCTTTAAAGTATATCAAAGACTCTCCATTCTTAACTCATCTTCAGTCAATCTGTTAAGAGGGAAAGTTGGGATGGTGGTGTAGAACTCCCTCAAGAATGTGAGTGGATGGCAACCCACTATATGATGGCAGCATACTAAAATGAATACTCTTTAATTCATAATTTCTTGCCGCTGAACTCAATCTTATACATGAAGGTGAGTCGCCAACCACCGGCCTTCGTATCTCCATCATGTTCATGCGATCCAATAATTGGTTCCCAACAATGCCTCATTAAGCTCGCTTACCTCTAGCCTCCTCCTTGCCCTCCTTTGGTTAACTCGATTTGGCCACAAACCATTTATCTATGAAATCAAAGGGATAACCTCTTCATTTTCCAAACTTCCAGTGCATCTTAAAAGCATAAACACCTAAAATTGCAAAGAAAAAACAAAAAATTAAAAAATAAAAGAAGCGATCACAAATAGTAGCGTCGTTCCCTGGCAACAATGCTAAAAGCTTGATCAACTCCCCGAAAGCGCACGACTGTTGATGTAGTTTTACCAAGGATTATTCCAAGGTTATTGAATCCAAGGGAACGAGTACTAATGGTGATCGATTCATAAAACAAAAGCAATAAATATCATGATTCAATTTTTGTGGTTTTTTATTAATAAAATACAATATTAATAAATACAAACACTTAAGAATAAATAATAAAGAGTTAGGACTTTCAAGATTTCAACTAGAGACTACTATTTTCTGTATTAATGAATTATGTTTTAGGATTGAGTATTCTCCCACTAATCTCGCTTAAAGCCTCTCTCGATTTCGTTTAAGCTATGTCTACATTTAGTATAAGGGTCCTCTCGGCCTCATCTAACTAAACTAGACTTTTTAACCAATTGGGGAATTTTATCAAACACCCCACATTAATAGAATATGTCTATCCTAGGTCAAATGAGTTCAATGCTTATGGACCTCATCTAGCCTTCATCTATCAATCCATCAACTATCATCATGGTGATCAAGAACAACAATAGTCAATGAAGACAAGCCATCAAATCAAATCCAAAGGCAAACTTCTATTATAAAACATAATATACATTAAAAAACTTTTCATATTGAACATAAAACACAGTATCCATTCATAATCATAACAAATAGTCATCAATAGCCTACATCTCTAGGTTCTAACTAGATATCTGAGCTATCATGATTAACATAAACAAAAAGAAACAGTAGAAATAAACATAAAACATTGTAACCAATCCAAAATGATGAATAAATAGAGGAAGGATTGATGCCAAGAATGCTTCTTCAATGTCACTTTGAAAGAGGATGCCTAAAACCTTCAAGCTATCCCTATTTTCTTCAAACCCTAACTTAAATCCTATCTACGGCAAAAGAGAATATTTTTGGTCATGTGGAGAATTATCCCAAAAGGGAAAATAAGAGGTATATTTATAGCCCCTTACGTGTCACAAAACCATACATAAAATTTTGCCAAAAGTGCCCCTCAAATATGCCTCTGTCCCCACCTTTTTTGCCTTGTATGTCACTTTTTTCTCTCTCTTCAAGGCAGTAACACCCTCCCATCACGGCCGTGACTCCTGACTGTGGTTGAGTCACAACCTAAGCCCTTTTGGTCATTGTCTGGACACATGAGTGTGACCCCACTCTAGTTGGTTGGAAATTCGCTTGCTGATCATGGTCTCTTGATCACGGTCGTGACTCTTGACCATGGATGAGTCACCGCCTAACAACATATTGTTTACGGTCTATAGTCATGAATGTGATCCTTCTCTAGTCCATCATCTTGTGCTGAACTTTGAGCCAAGGGAGGTCATAGTCAAGACCATGACCATGACCCTATGGTGTGACGACGAAAGTTGCTCCTTTTGAGCCACTTTTTCCTCCATTTCATTCCATCGCTTAAGCACCTTTGAGTGCTCCTTTTCTATGCCTCTTTTCATCACTTTTCATCATCATTCCATGCATTCTCATTTACCCTATGCAAAGCACAAAAAGAGTATAAATTCGTGGATAATTAAGTACACTTGGGTCAAAATGTTATCTATTTATGCTTGAATATCCATATAATTTTATCATACATCAACAAGCCACCCATCATATGAAGATATTTTTGCGAGATTTCCGTCCTCCACTATTTTGGTTTCTGTGATCTTAATAAATTGCAATTATAAAACAAAACAAAAAAACTACCTATATTGTCTATTGATCTGGGAACTACCTGTATTGTCTGCGTTGCTATGACAAATCAAGTTTTAATGAAAAATATCAGGTTTTGTTCCTTCATTATCACTATCATCATAGTTATAAATGTTTGTATGCATAATTCAAGGCAAAAGAAAGTTGATAAGAACAACAAAACATCACAACGAATTATGTTTCTATGATTTTTTTTATCGTCTTCACGAATTATTTATTGCTGTCTCACAAACGAATGAGTCGCAGCGAAGAAACATCATAGCAGGAAATCATGGATTGCACCTTTCAAAGTGAGTAGTAAATTGACCTTAAGATTTGTCATTTTCTAGGTAATAATTCTTTTCAGAACAAACGAACAATACAAAGTGGGAATTTAAATATTACCTGTTACTTTCTTTTAGAATTGAACGCTATATACATTAATTATAAATCTAGCTATTGTATTCATTACAAGCACAAGTTAATTAATTAGTTGCTAGTAAGTGCACAGCAGATTAAGATCTTACTTGGAGGAAACAATCGGATTCTTCTAATATAACATTTCCCTTCTACAACGGCAATTGAGCATGAACCCGCAATTGAATTATAACTTGAAACGAACTCTAAATTTCAAGTTGTAAAATAATAGAATAGACGGTGAAGGGCATATACCAGCATAGTATATTGCACATAACATCAATTTTAGTAACTAAATTTAAACAAATTGAATTTCAGGAACCACAACGAAAAATAATTAAAAGCGTCACCAAGCTTTTCACCGTAAAGCAGAAACTAAACATTAATAAAAAATATATATAACATTGATATTATCAGAATAAACTTTACGTTTGCCAGTAAAAATCTTTAAGTATGAACTGTACATATTGAGCATTCAACAAGTTGAGTGATTTCAAAATGGTAAATATTACATTAAAAAAATTATCATTTTTTATCTCAATAATTTTAATATAAATTGAGTTGAATATTAACAACTCTAACAGTCAAATTTAATTATTTTAAAGGTATTGGTGGTGCACCATGTCATTCCAACTACGTTGACACCCCAGTAACATCTGCATCACTTTCCCTAGCTCCAAATTATTAATAAACCAAAAGAAAATCAATACAAAGAGTTCACATGATAGTTGGAGCTGCATAAGACGGTAGTATTCTGTGGAAGAGCAATCATCATAAACTAGGCTATTACAAAAATCAAGAAAACTGTGTCACCAATGGAAGCCTGGATTACGTGCTCCATAATTAGCAAGAGCATCAACCACCTTGTTTTCCTCTCTGTGCGTTGGCACATCCAAAGTCTGTAAAATTTAATTATAAAAGTTTAACTTATATATATTTACCCTTTTAGCATAATTATCTATGAGAAAACGAGCAACTCCATGATGAATGTGGTTCATTCGACAAGAAGAATAAAAAAGAAAAGGTCATCAAAGTTTAATAAATTAGAAATTATTGAGCAACTATATCTCGCTGACTTGGCGACCTTGGATACCACTTATAATTTTGCAAGTTGCTCTTACCATTCAAGATACGGGTACGTCAAGAAAATCGCGAATACTTTAATCTAATTTGAAAAGGACAAAAAAGTAATGGGGAGAGAACTAATTAAGAATGAAATTTCACAATATCATATAAGCCAACATGCATTATAGTGTATTTTACATTTTTTTAATTGAATATTTTTGTGCTTTTCCAAAGATAATTTATGTATTACGTAAAATTGTTTATATAGTGTACAAAGATTCAATGATGGTAAAATTCTAAAATGCATGCAGCTATACATTGTCGAACATACACCCAAGGATACACAGAAAATATAAGGCAAATATAAAGGAAAATATATATCGAATCTCTATGATTTAACACCCCTTGCAAGTCCTTGGTCATGCGTGGTAAATGCATCCAGAGTTTCTCTTAGAAACACAAACCGATCATGAGCAAGACTTGGGCAATATGTTTGCATTCTGATCTTCAATGGACATAAATCGAACCTGGAGAATATTAGAGGCAACAAGCTCTCGAACAAAATGATCGTCTAATTCTATGTACTTTGTGCGAACATAAACTTTGGGATTGGAGCAAAGATAAATTGCTACAATATCATCATATCATAAGAATACAGGGTTGCCCAATGAAAAACCAAGCTCAAAAAGCAGTAAGTGTAGCCAAGCAAGCTCTATTATTGTGTTCATGATCACCTCATCTTCACTTTCTGCGGAAGATCGCGCCACAATTGTTATTTTTTTGTAGCCGACCAATAGATGTGTAACACCTTGCTCATTTAGACTAGGTTCTTTGTTGCATTCCATTCCATTCCGATTAAATCCTTGGATGTTATGATCATGATTAGTTTTTTTGGGATGATGATTAAATGTTTGATGATGTTTAATGGATGTATTTTTTCAAGGGTTTAAGTGTTGTGTAACCTCGGGAATGATCCGAAGCGTGTCCAAAAGAAAAAGAAGTCGAACAATGATGTCTGGCAATAATTAACATACATTTTGCTTCTTCTCAACATACTTTATCTCGGAACACATGCTAACATATGTTAGCACAATGAAGACGTACATTAGACATTATCAATGTATGCTAGATGTTTTCTCACATATGTTAAGGCCTGATTTTTCAGATCTAAAGCTTCTAGACTCATGTTTGACCCTGGTAACATATGTGAGTAGTTTGGTAACGTACATTAAGGTCCCTTAACGTACTTTAACTTCAAAATAACATACGTTAGCCTTCGAAAATCAATGAAACAGTGTGTTTTTGTGCGAGGCACATTAAATCCCCTCACATTTGCCCTTTCGTTCATTTACTCTCATATTTGCCAAAATCATTCTCAAATCCATCCAGAACTCTCTCCCATTACCTCTCATTGTTCCCTTTTGATTTCTTGAGGTAAGATCAACCTCCTAACTTGTTTCTTTCTTTATTTTTAGGCTTGATTCACGTTTTGATTTGATCAAGAGGTTGGGTGACTCTTTCGAATGTTATGGTCAAATTTGATGATTTAAGTTGTAATGTGAGATGATTTATGTTAGATTATGATATATGTAGGTTAGAAATACATATATTTGGCTTGTGTTTTTAAAGATTTGATGTTATTTTGATGTCGGTTAAGGTTTAGTCTGAATTTGTGAGGATTTTTTATGATTTCGAGTTCCTTTATGAGATTGATTGTAGATTCATGTATTAGAGTAAGATTTGATGTGTTTTGGATGAATTAGAATATCGGGTTTCGATTTGTACGAATTTTGTGGAAGTTTTGAATAAATTTTTATTGCAAGGCTAGATTGTAAGTTTTCATGAGTTTGAGGTCTGAATTGTAATTCTGAAGAGTTTAGGGAATAATTTGTAATTTTTTAATAGTCTGAGGTTCGAATCTACCATTTTCCAAAAGTTGGGACTAATATGTAATTTGCCAAGGTCTTAGAGACTAAAGTGTAATTTTTAAAAGCTAAGGACCAAAACCTCATTTTAAAAAATTTTCAATTATGGAGACAATTGTGTTAGGTCTTTGATTGGAATAGGTTATTCGACATAGCTTCGGGCTTGGGTCATGCATTTGCATTTCATACATTTTCGATTTTGCCACAACACCAGTACCACATTTTGACTTTGCTCTAATTATATCTATTTCAGTTTTGTGCTCCTACCAATGTAACTAACCAACCACCAGTAGTGCATGACTGGACCATTCAGCTTGGTCACTAGGTAAGTGTGATGGCATCTCTAGACACATAGGTTGTGTCATCTAAACCTATATTATTTTTTTCTGTGTGTGGCTTATATATGTAATCTGATTAATTACTGGGTTGGAAAATTTAAAAATAATATATATGTGATATTTTTGTAATAAGAAACAAAATATGTTTTCGAGTTAATTATGTGTTTTTGAATTCTGCCCGTTTGATTTGCATGTCGTCTTCTAAACCTCTAGAGTATTATCCCTCACTGAGTTTTGGCTCACCCCCTCCCTATAACATTTTCATGTACTCTTTTGATACTCGACAACCGTTCAACACCTGGATCTCAGTGAGGTACCTTCGATATTAGTGACTGCCTTTTTGTTTGGGAACTATGTTATGTTTGTATTAGAGCTCCACAATGGAATGCTAGTGTGCTACTAGGTTTATTTTGGTATTCTGTCTTATGGATTTATTTGCCAACATTTATATTTATTTTGATATATTAAATTATATTTTTAGATATTGATATTCGATTTACACAAACGATTATTTCTTTTTCTTATGTTTGTAAACGATATTAATAAATTTTTTAAATGAACAAGTTGAATAAACAATGACATTTGACTGAAGATTGTTCAAACATGTACAGATCAAGTGTGGGTGTATGCCAGAGATATCTGAACACTCGCTTCAATGCCTTCAATTGTTCATCAGTGGAAGCATACATGAACTGACAAAGGTTTCTTAGAGACTATGTTAGGCCAGTCATAGTGAGGTAGTTTAATCCATAAGCAACCTGGCGATATTATTCTCTGTGTTGCAACGGTGTGCCATAATCCTTTGACGAAGTCTTACTTGAGGCCATCGATGTACGAAAAGGCTTAGGAATTGGTCATCCTGTCTTATCAACAAATCCAAAATATGTTTTCATTGAGTTAGAGACATAACAGAAGTGTCATGTTGAACTTCTAAGCCCAAAAAGTAGGTGTTGGTATAAGTCCCCAAATCTCACTTTGGTTAGGAATAGTATTGGAGAAAGTTTTCTCCCACATCGCTTAGGTTTAGAATTTACAAGGGGTCTCTCCCTTATAAATAGGCCTTGAGCCTTAGTTTTATTGCCACAAATCCTAAGCTATTTTACTAGAGATGGTGTAACTTGGGCTTTGGGTTTGTGATAGTGAGAAAGCTTTAAAAATTTTGTTCGTCCAAAATTTGTAACATTTATTTTAGTGGAGATCGTGGATATAGGTTTATTAAGGAACCGAACCACGTTAAAAATTTCTGATGTTCTCTTTTCTCTCTATTATTTATTTTCTCGTGCAAGTGGGTTTGCGTATTTGAGCCACAATAAGTAGTATCAGAGCCGAAGACTCGTTTCTAGGAGGAGAATGGATGAATAGTAAAAGCAGAGTTGCAGAGAAGGTGTCGAATACAACATTGACATATGAGGTTCCATTGACATTGCATTAGATGATGAAAAGCATAGCAGTATGAAAGATGGAGATTAGAGTGCCATCTAGAGGAAAGTTGTCAGCACTATCAGGTTAGCACTTGCTCCCAAAATTAAAATTATTGTGTTAGAAGGCGACATCTCCTAAAGATTTTGTTGAAGAAGTTGGAGGGCACCTATTTATCGAAGTCGTTGACTAACCGATTGTTTCTGAAGATGGATATGTATACCCTCAGAATGGATGAATGAGGTAATATTCTTGACCACATTAAAAATTTTAATCAATTATTTTGTCAACTACTTAATTTGGGAGAGAAATTGAGCAGGAAGAGCATTCATTGCTTATGTTAGCATCACTACCTAAATCTTTCAAGTCGTTGGTGCAAACAAAGTTAGTAGAGAAAAAATGCTTTAAAGTTGAATGATGTGATTTTGATCTTGAAGGAAAATGAGAGGATGATGAGAGAAGATGATGGTGGTCCTTAAATACTCATTGTTGTAGAGAATGTCGAAAGGGATCGGAATCACAAGAAGGGTGACCATAGTGGGAGATCAAGATCTGAATCGAGAGATATGAGTCTTATTGAGTGCTTTTATTAGAAAGAAACAATCATATGAAATCTTGTAGCCCAGAGTTTAACTAGGGCTTGAAGAGTCTACAACGGATGATGAAGGGAAGTAGGAAGTTTGTGATTCTTCAATTAATACGGTAGAACATTATGGTGATGTATTGTTGACTGGTGCTAACGGTCTTGTTGAAGATCATTCTAGTTGGGTGTACGATTCTCTTGCTGACATTCATATTTGTAGATATCGAGCTTATTTTGATAGTTTGCAGAAAGATGAAAATTTTGGCTACATCCATGTCAAGAGCAATTTAAAGTTGAAAATTGAAGTCATTGTAATATTTTGCATGAAGCTCCATATTGGAACTGTCAAAACACTTACTGATGTGAAGTTTGTGCCTTGTGTTAAAGCCAACATAATTTCTTTAGGTGAATTGACAACTCATGGATACAACTATGTTGGTGCTGAATAGTTCTGCAAGGTTTTCAAACGAGCGAAGTTATACACTTTTTGTGTGTTGTACAGGGTGAATGAGAATGTATGGAATGTGGAAGAAAATAGATGGAAAAGGCATGAGAAAGGAGTTAGAAAGATGGGAAGAAGTGAAAGAAAGATCGACTCAAATATCGTCATGGTCGTTTCCACGCCTGTCGCCATGGCTATGGCGAGACCACTTCCCAACACCACAGCCATGGCCATGACCGTGGCCAAGTTTTACCTATGACCACGGTCGTGGCCACCACTACCATGACCGTGGAGCGAAACATTAAAGTGCCACCACCATAGCCTCCACACATCATGGCCGTGGCCAGACCAGAGCGAGGAGAAGACTTAATTATGTGGAAAAAGGGCAGTTTTGGAAAGTAAAGCTATGGTTTTGCCATTGATGTCTACACTATAAATACCCTTTTGAGACTGATTTGAGTAATCTTTTAAGATATTCTCCGCCAAATAACAATTAAGTTTTGAAGAGAGAGGAAGATCTAGCGAGACGAAAGGAGGTTTCCTTGAATGAATCTTGGAGAGAAGCCCATGTCACAAATCAATCTTCCACCTCTTCAAGTATTGTGTTTGATGACTATCTTCTATTTCCCTTTTTATTGTTTTTTTTTTGTGTATTTCTACTATGTTATCTTAATTTAATAAGTTAGGACATTGAGATTTATATTGTTAAACAATTCTTGCTTAGAAATGAATGGGTTTTGTGTTATTATTAGTTATAGCTATAGTTACTTGAATTGCTTTGGTTGAATGACTTGTTTTATATTATTCATGATTGTGATTGCCCTCCATACTTGTCATTATTTAGCAATATCAAAAGATGAATATTAGAAAATATTATATGCATTCGTGTTGTGTGATTTAGGATAGGAATATACCTTGCATACAATGTGTTCGATGAAATGTCAAAGGGCTCAATTTAGTTAAGTCCACCCGACAGGATTAGCCTACTAGATATGAGTACTACCTTTACTAACCCGAAAGGGCGTTTATGTGACTTTTGAGACAAGAAAACTTCACACAGGTTAACCCTGTTCATTTACTAAGCAAAAAGGATTTAGCGATCAAACCTCAATTGTCCTAATTAGTCTCATATACCTGAATCCATCTACACTTATCCTCGTTTGTTTGCACTCTTTTGAAATTAATTTCCTTTGTTTACCTTCAAAATCAATTGAACTTCATGAGCTCGTTTACTTTTTGCCTTAGATTAGATCACATATAGTACTCGTTCTTGTGAGATTGATACTCTAGAAATATTTCTAAGGTTACAACTACTTTGACAACCATGCGCTAGTGGTAAAGGTTCAATTGAAACTAGTTAAGACAATTGAGGTTCAATTGTTAGTTCCTTCATCCTTAGTAAATGAATGGGGATAACCTATATGGGGTGTTCTTGTCTAAAAAATTACCTAAACGCCTTTTCAAATTAGGAAGGTAGTACTCACATTTAGTAGGTTAATTTCGTCAATTGAACCTAACTAAATTGATCTCTTTAAGCGTCTTGGATATTTGATCGAACACATTGTGTGCACTGTATATTCCTATCCTAAATCACACAACATGAATGCACATAATCTTTCCTGATATGCATCTTTCGATATTAAATAATGACAATTATGGAAGCCAATCGCTATCATCAACAATGTAAAACATGCCATTCGACCACATCAATTCAAGTAACTATAGATATAACCAATAAAAAACAAAACCCATTTATTGCTAATCAATAATTCTTTAACAATCTACATCTCAATGTCCTAACTTATTAAACTAAGTTAACATAATAGAAATAAACAAAACAAAGCAATAAAAAGAGAAATATAACATTGTCACCAAACGCAATACATGAAGAGATGGAAGATTGATTGGTGACATGGGCTTCTCTCCAAGTTTCCTTGCCTTCAAGGAAACCCCATTTCCTCTCTCTAGATCTTCCTCTTCTTCTCTAACTAAACCCTAAAAGTTAAAGACAAAGAGAATGTAAATCTATTGTAAACTAAGCTAAAGAATCCTAAAAGAGCAAGTTTGGGGAGTATTTATACTCCTTCTCATGCTCACACAAGCTGTACAAAATATCTTGCAAAATTGCCCTTTATGTACACTTAGTGCCAACACACTTGCATTTTCCACGTCACTCTTTCTTCTTGGAAATTCAAAGGCCAGGATCATGGCTTTAGTGGTCACAACCTCACATTTTCTTCAATCACCCCGGTCATGGCGTAAAGCAGTAGCTCGCAACGGTCTTAGTGGTGAATGTGGTGCAAAACAGTAGCTTACCACGATCATGGTGGTGACTGTGATGAATAGTGTGGAGCTGGAGGCTTCGTGTACCAAGGTTGTGGCTCTGGGTCTGGCGCTGGCCATGGTCAACTTTGGTCAAACTCTTTCTTCCGCTTCTTTCTATTGTTCTAACGCCTCTTCTAACTCCTTTTTTATTCCTTTTTCATCACTTTTCTTCCACATTTTATACATTCTCATTCACCCTATACAACACATAAAAAGTGTATAAATTCGCTGACATTTAGGGACACATTGGGTAAAAATGCTAGAAGTAATTGCTTGATTCAATATTTAGATTTAGCATAGATCACTTTAGAATTGTTTATATGGTGTACAGAGATTGACCGAGTAAAACTCTACATATACAACTATACATTGTCGAATATACACCGGAGAATGTACATAAAATATATGGGAAAATACATTCCGAATTTTATGTTTTAACGCTTAGTAGCTTTCTTTTGGCTCGGTCATAACAACATTTGTAATCATAATTATTGAAAACTAATGAGAAATTTTATGCATATTCCAACAAGATTATTTACAAAATACAAAACTAGATAGGTCATCACAAACACAAAATATGAACCGTCTCATTTTAAGAAGTTCTTTCATAAATTGACAAAAAAAGTGTGGGAGGAAAAGAAAAATATGATTGTGTCACATGTAATTGTACAGGGGAACTTTGGAGGGGAAGATACTTACCTTGGTTGTTTTGTTTTCACGTTCTCATCAACTTCCTGAGTTTTTCGGGAATAATTTTCCATCCGTACGGAAAGAAAAAATCGCAGGACGGGACTTCCTAAGCCGGAAATGACTTTCCCACCCTCTCTTCCTAACCTTCTCTTTCGCGCAAAAATGGTGAACTTGTCCGCGCCAAGAACAGAACGTCTCACTCAATCCCCAAATCCTCTTTAACTCGACGCTCAATCTCTCTTTATGTAAGCACCTGTCTATCTAGTCTCTATTTCGTTCTCCCGCTGCTTCGTCATCGTCTCTCTCGCTCACGCCGTGTCACCTTTCGCCAAGCTCAGTCATCGTCCAGTCATTCTCTCTCTGTCACAATAATCAAAATTAGGTAAAATTTGGAGCTTTTTTTCTTTTTTCAATTTGTTGATCATGTTACTAATTATGGGTTTGAAGATTTTGTGTAAATTTGTGATTTTAAGTGGGTTTTGGTGGATTTGATTTGGGTTTATTAGGAGTTGATGGAGAGGATGATGATGGTGATGATGATGAACAAGCAGAGGAAGATGGGTTTGAAAGTGACGAGGAGGAAGACAAAGACGAGGAGAGGAAGAGGCTGATGAAGATGGTCAAATGGTGGTCATGATGACGCTGAGATGGAGGAGCTTGGGAAAGAGTATGAATCTCCGAAGTCAAAAACAATAAGACAAATTTCCTATTTAAGATTGACGTAGTTGTATTGTTGTTTATAATATGGCAGTGATTGAATAAATCTGCTTTGGTGAACTTGTCTCTGACTTTGTTGAGAGGATGAATCACAAAGTTAACCCATTTCCTTCATTTTATTGTAGTGTGTGAAAAAGAAAAAAAATTGCCTTGTCCAGATAAAGCATCAAAGTCCAGAAAAGAGAGAGATGGAGAGGGAATTGAGAAATTGGAGTACTTATCAATTCAATCTAAGGGTAAAACAGCCACACTTTGGACTTGATGTCCTAAGTTCAAGACTCGCCAGAGTTGGTGGGGATTTGGGTAGGGTAGGCTTAAGTCTTAGTCAAAAAAAATATATGATTGTACTACTATGTAACCTATTTATATGGTACAAGTGACTATATACATGTAAGCAGATATATTACACAAATTGAACTATATTATGGAAGTCACATAATCGTGTTTAATTTATCTTAACACCAACCACAAGTCCCATTTTTGTTATGGTACGAAAAATCAGATGGAGGACTTCATGAAACAAATGGGTTGCATGTCGATCATCGCTTCTATTTTAGAATCACCTCCACCTAACGCATCAAAGCCTAATAAGGAGACCTGTTAGATTGGTTCATGTATTCATTATATTTTGGAGAAAGTAAATATTTCATATTTAAATTGTAAACATCTAATATATTTTCTAATTAATTAAAATACTAAATATTTCATTTATTTTTTGAATTTTCATTAATCATTTAATAATATTCAATAAATAATAAATATATTAAATAAAAATAAATAAATAAATTGCTTTGAATTTTGGGACAAATTTTTCACTAAGCATTGTGACCAATTGGACAGAAACGTTTGTGACAAAATGGTCGCAAGATTTTTGTGGCCAATTGGTCACAGTATTTTTACGACCAGTCAGTTGCAAAGTTTTGCGACTGATTGGTCTGCAAATATTCCAACCAAATGGTGGGAACTATCTGCGACCAATTGGTCGAAAAAGTTTCTTGCCGATGGGTCACTAAATTGTCGGTTGACTCTATCGTTGGGTTTACGACGAAAGTTTGACCCGTCACAGCAGTTGCGGCAAAATTTGTCGTAAATTCTTTTTGCGGCGATGTTTTTTCCGATGAAATGTTGAGACAAAATCTTGGTCGCAACAGTGATTTGGCCACAAAATTCCCCTTGTTGTGACGAAATTCGGTCCTTTTTTGTAGTGATAAAGCCCACCATCTAGCATAACCATAGATTTGGAGAGATGAATGCTAATTGCGATTGGCGCATAACACCGCTTTACATCTTCAATGCACGACTTAATAACAAATCATGAATATATTTTTATTGTGAGAGCAATTGAAACCGATTCACCATCAAAGACATCAACCCAAGATCCATTAATGATGCCTAGTGGTCCAATTACAATGAGGCGTGCTCAAAAGCTTAAGATGGCAATGTCATCTTATGTTCAAAGCTTTGTTACACAAGAACTTCATGAAGAAGCCATTGAGAAGTGCTATGGAGAACTTGATGGCAAACATAAAGTACTTAGCCTATTGCAAGCAAGTGAAGGAATTGGGCCAACTTAAGTCATCAAGGGCTTATACAACTTTGAGCTTTATTTGTACAAGTCATGTGCTTTGTTTAAAAGTCACATGACTCATTTAAATTGTAAGATTATGGGCTAAGCGTGTGTGGCTTATTTAAGTTGGGTTATTTTAGTTATTTAGGTTGGGTTTATTTTAACTAGTTGGGTTAGTTAGTCTTTCTTTTGGGCTTGGATTTTTGGATTCTCCTAGAATGGACTTGTTTTAACTTGTTTAAGGCTTTATTGGTATTTGATTAGGATATGAAGAGTTCATAGGGTTAGCTATAGAATGAATAGGTCATTATAAGTTGTAAACTTTAGTTTTTGACGAATTTAAATATTGAGAGGTTTCTCTTATTGGCTTGGCTGAATTCTTTAGAGAGAATTGTGAGGTTGCTTGCTTTTCTTTTCTATTGCATGAAGAATTTGATTACTTGTCAATTATTCTGATTGTGGCGTTTTCATCTTCTTCTTTATCCCAATTATTTGTGTTTCCAATCACTTGTTGTTTTCAATAGGGAGCGTGTTTATCTGATTTGTCTTTGCCATCAAAGTGTATGTTCAAGGGGTTTCGGGTTCTCTAACATTGGGGTTCCGCATCAGCAATAAAGGAAGAAATGTAGGTCAGCATGGTTGGAATAATAGATTTCAAAACGTAGTGAGCTTATTGTCACGGGGTCAGAGTTTTGGCGCGGGGACTACCCCTTGCAGCCCCCCTGGACTCCCGCATTCCCGACGTTAAGCCTTGATCAGTCTCAATGCTCACTAGTTTCACCCTCATTTGGGCTCATTAGGGGAGCAGAGACAACTCTCTACCAGTGTGGTGCCAAGGATGGTACGCCATCTTTCATAGTCAAGTCCTAAACTAGCGACAAGCTCTCCAAACTGAATTGGGTCGGCATGTCTAACTCAAGATAGACGTAATACCTGCGACACGTACTCAAACCTTCCGATGCCTCGCTACCCGAGGTATTCATCCACCAACAAGCATCCTACGCGTCCTGCGTGGTAACGACTAACGGGTCGTGACATTATGGTGGCTTTGACAAGCTCAATGAGGATGAAGATTTTATTAGTCCCATGTTTTTTATGAAAAAAATTGCTGACTTTTGGGACATCGAAGAAATGAGCCTAAAAAAAAACGAATTAAGCCTGTCGAACCACGCGCCTATTGCATTTGCTTAGGGTCGTATAAGGATTTTTTGAGGTGGCATGTATAGTCTAGCCAATCCGGATTGACAAAGCTGAGGCTGCTCTATCTACGTCTCTTTAGTGAGCTTGACTTGCAAGAATGCGTTGGAAATGTCAAGTTGGCGAAGCAGCCAATCAGGTACAATAGCAGGAGATATGACAGTGTGGATCACATTTCCTCGCTGTCTACCATTGCTTAGCAAAAAGATCAATGTTAATCTCTCAAATTCCAAAAGCCCATTTCTCCCTCCTTTTTGGGCAAACATAACCTCTCCCATCTCAAGAATTGTAGCAAGAAGAGCAAGGTTAAAATCTCTAAAGTAATTGATCTTCTTGTTGAGGGCTCAAACACACAATCACACACAGACTAAAAAATAAATAATAAAAAAAAGAAGAGAACAAAGGAAATTATTAATGTTATTTGGTCGATCAATAAACATATGCCCATGACTTCACTAAAAATAAATATAATTTGTTTTGGATTGAAAAAAATTGTGAATTCACTCTCACAACCATAAAACCTAATAAGTTATGTCCTCTCTAATTAACTTAATATGGGATTTTTGATACAAACTGACAACAAGTTCTATTTATAAGATGAAGACATCTTGTTTATTATATTCTTAAGTAGTATGAACCCTTATTTTTACCAAATCCACCCTCAAATGATATGAGATTTGAGGATTTATCTCAACACTTGTAACAGCAATGACTCTAAAAGAGTAATTTTTACTTTTCTACATTGTTTTTGGAAATATATATTATTAGTCTCTACATATTAGAATAGTTAGATAGAGAGAAGAATATTAACCATTTGAAATACGCATTCATTAACATTTTTTAAACTCGATAATCAAATGATGTGACTGAGGATATAAACGTACGCAACATGTAATATAAAAATGTGGAAATCACACATTCAATGGTGTTTTCGTATGGATAATTTACTCATGTAGCGATTTAAAAACAATTTAAATGGATAACAATCTTTCGAAAAATCGGGAAGAACCACCTCTGATTGGCGTATCGGTGGTTGTGGCTGAAATTAACAATTATCCCATGAAACCCACTTCCAGGAATTATTTAGTGATTATGTCTGTGCATGTCAGGTTGTTCAATTGGGATTGTCTGAATAATCAAATTCTTAAAAAATGATTTGAGGTTCATGCGTGACATAACGATCGGTCTACACTTCAAATGTTATAAAATTTGAATCATTTTTCTCTGGGTTAGGTTAGATACTATTCGAGAGTCATGCACCTATTTGTGGTCGTTTCAAATAATATCCATTACACGACAGAATTGATTGCCAGGTGCTTAATTCGGTATATTCATCTATTGGTGCCGGCATTTGTGGTTCTACAACGTAAATAAATATTGAAACCGTTAAAGTTTTCATTTCCAGCGAGTTAGACTCAGGGGAAAATGTATTCAAGTAAAATATTTTCCTATTTTCTGTTATTTAACAACTCAAGAAAGTAAGATAAAACCCACGACGGACGGTCTAACTGATAAATAAACAATGGTTTATACACTAGGTGCTGAGTTAAAATCTCATACGGAATAACTATTAAGCAAAAAAAAAAGATAAAAAAGATAATATTTTAACGAACAGAAGTTTATATGAAAAAATAACAGGATAAATACACTGCGAATTTATTGTCGTTTCTGGTTCAGTATGCTATTTTAGTCCCCAAAGGTAGAATATTCATTATTTTATGGCCTAAGAATATAATTGTTAATTTTAATTCCGAAATTTACAATACTATACTATAATTTTTCCGAAAAGATTTTGAATATAGATCAGCTAAACATAAAGGACACCAAAAACAAATTTCAACAATTCAATAAAAACAACCCATTGACCATGATAATATTAACCACATCAATATTAATTTTATTAACAATAATAGCATTTTCAAAATTGGATGTTGCCAATATTTTGTTTAATGATCGGCTTATTGCAAGTGCACAAGAATTGATGTAGTTTTAACTCTCAAAAATTCCTTGGATATAAAATCTTCAGAGAACGTGAATTAATTATGATCGAAAAATAAAAAACAAACAAGAAAACACATGGTTAATTTTTGGATTTTTGAGTAATTAAAATAATGCACAAAGCAAGCAATTGAAAAATAGTCCCCCTAGTCCCCAAACGAATTTATTGTCGTTTCTGGTTCAGTATGCTATTTTAGTCCCCAAAGGTAGAATATTCATTATTTTATGGCCTACGAATATAATTGTTAATTTTAATTCCGAAATTTACAATACTATACTATAATTTTTCCGAAAAGATTTTGAATATAGATCAGCTAAACATAAAGGACACCAATAATAAATTTTAACAATTCAATAAAAACAACCCATTGAACATGATAATATTAACCACATCAATATTACTTTTATTAACAATAATAGCATTTTTAAATTTGGACGTTGCCAATATTTTGTTTAATGATCGGCTTCTTGCAAGTACACAAGAGTTGATATAGTTTTAACTCTCAAGAATTCCTTGGATATCAAATCCTCAGAGAATGTGAATTAATTGTGATCGAAAAATAAAATACAAACAATAAAACACATGATTAAATTTTGGATTTTTGAGTAATTAAAATAAAGCACAAAGCAAGCAATTGAAAACTAGAATTGAAAATCGAGAAAGGCGTTGGAGCTTCAAAATTTCGGCTAGAGAATCCAATTTGACTATGCTAATGAAAAGGGTATTTAAGGTTGAGTGTTCTCCCCACTAAGCTAGTTTGTAGCCTCTCTCAAGGTCATCTAAATAATCCCTACATTAATTAAGAGTGTCTGCTCGGCGTCACTTGAGTTAATTAGGGTCATTAGACAATTAGGGAATGTCATCGAACACCTTAATGGCATAGTAATATCTTTATCCTGAACCTCACAAGTTTAATGGTTGTAGCCTCACTTAGTCTCCATCTCTCAATACATGAACCAAATTTTTTAAAACTATGACTAAGGTGGTCAATCTAAGTCACAATCAAATAAAACAACTCATCAAACCAAGCTGACAAATCAATAGATAAGAAATATTACACAAATCAACAACCCAATCAATAACAAAGTCAAATCATCATCCTTAACCTACATCTTTACACCCCAACTAAGAAAATTAAGCTAGCATATTAAATTTAAACATAAAAGCATTGATATCCATTAAAAACAACATTAATTGTTCAAATACAAAAAAGGAAAAAAAATCAAAGAGAACAAGACCCAAGAACCTTTGAAGATAGATTCCAAATATAGTAGCCTTGGGTAGTCAAATTCTCTTTCCTTCTCCTTAATTTAAACCTAAATTGGCAAGGAATTAAAGAGAGTGCTTCAAAGGGAAAAACCTAGATTAGAAATTCAAAAGATGATGCAAAGATCCCCAAATGGATGCTAGAGAGGGCTTTTATACACCTTATCCAAGTCACAAAACCCTACAGGATATATCCCAAAAATGCCCCTTGGTTCCCATATGATTTCACTTTTCCGTACATTCTCTCTCCATAGCTTCAACGTGTCACGGTCGTGACGTTTTGAGTGTCACGACAGTGACAAATTCCTACCCAAAACAAGGTTTGACACTCCTCCATTATCACGGCCGTGAGAATGGTAGTGAGTGGGTCACAAGGATTCGTTCTTCCATCAATTTGCATGGTCGTGACACCTCTTCTTTCCTTGTTTTCTTCGTTTTCGTCATGCTTTCTCATGTTTGCTCTATGCCTTTCCGCTTTGAATCTCTTTTTGCACCCTTTGAACTCTTTTTCTCCAAATTATCTCATCCTACAAATATCACAAACATCATATAAATTTCCCCATAAAAGCATGATTTATAGGATGAAAATAATAACATTCTTACTTGATTAAATATGTAAATTTAAGATACGTCAAATTTCTCCACACTTACTTGTTTGTGTTTCTTCAAGCAAACCAATTCAAAATCCAAGGGATAGAATATAATTTAAATCACAGATGCATGAGAAATCTCACACTGTGTTAGTATGCAAAGTAAAATGATTAAGATATGTTATTCATCATTTACAAAAAAATAAACCTGACATTAGTAAGTTGCAATATAAAGGGTTTATTCATCAAATTCCCTAGTCCATCGGCGTATCTCCCTTATTGCTAAGTTCAAACACAATTTCCTTCGTTTTGTTAGTAAACTTGGCCTCTTTCATTCACTTTTCATTCATAAGTTATTTCTTTCATATTTTTCTTTCATTACTTTCCTTTTGATCACTTCTCTCTTTTTTTAGGCACTACAAACAAGTCAACGAATTAAAAGTCCATGTGTTTTCACTTATTATTGACCTCTCAGGATACTTATTATTTCTCACTACTAAAAATATTTTTTTACAAATTACACTTGAAACAGAAATATAATATGTTTATATATAATAAAATTGTAATTATAAAACATATTTATATTAATATTTTTTATAAATTTTATCATGGAGGATTTCAAAGATGCAGACCCAAAATTTGTTAAATTAAATTTTTTACATAATTCTCTATTTATGTATTTTCATAACTGTTAGGTATTTTTTTACATAGTCGTGTTTATGTATATTTAAAAAATAATTTAACTATATATTTGACATAATTATGAAATATATTTATAAAAGTATCTATCAAATGAAATGAACGTGAAAAAAATAATAAAACAAAAAAAATAAATTATAATTTTAAGGGAACGCGGTAGAGAGTGAAACTAGTAAGAGCTGAGGCAAATGGAGGAGTGAGGGAGGAATAAAAGAGAAGAGAGTGCCAGTCAAAAAAGAAAGGCAGGCGACATGGTCAATGGGAAGAGAAGACAGATAGTGCAACACCGTAGAGAGAGAAAGAGTTTTGGAGTGATATGGAAGATGCAAGGTGAGGCGATTTTTAGGTGTTGAGTTTTGTAAAGAATTCGTGACAAAATTAGCGTCGAATTTGACACTATTTTTATAATGAATTTGGCGCTATTTTATGACGACTTTCTTGCAAAATTTTATTACACCACCAAAATTTCCTGCTTGAACATGAGAAGTCCTCCAAATTTGGCAGGGTTAATTTCACAAACGATCACTTTGTATTTCAAAACAGTGCACCATAATTACTATTCTCACTTTTGTCACGGGAATGCCATTGAATATCGAATTTCTTTCCTAGATTGTCACTATGACAGGTTTTTCAAGATCTCTAGACCGGAAAGATGACGAGGCATACCACGTAACTTAAATATAGCCATGTGCAAGCCGAGCCAATTTTTTAGAACCCGGTGTGGCCCAACCCAAAAATTTAAAAATTTATAACCAGATGCACCATACCCATTTTGACTTAATTTTTTGTTGTAACATCTTTCCCTATCGGTTTGTTGGCAAAATTACCAAGACTGGATACATAATTTTCTTGACAATTTGTAATAGATCACATTCCACTTGCAATTAGGGTTTCAACTAAAATCTTAGCCATTGTTGCTAATCTGGTCCTCGATGAGATCTAGTAGCGAGTCCAAATTGTTTCTCTAGATCTTGTCGACTATCACATATTGTCAAGGTGTAGAACTACAAAAGAAGAGGTTGCAACTCAGATCGGAAAGATGCATGAGGATGGCAATGTGGAATCCGCTACGTGACCGAGAATGAGAAGTCACGATGTGACCGATGACGCGACTTTAACTGTGAAAGAGAGGTCGCAGAGACAGATCAATGGCATAGAAGAAACATGGATGGTGGTAAAGGAAGGAGAGAGAGACAGAGAGACATAGGGAGAAAGGACATAGAAGAGATAGAGAAAGAAAACGAGATTTTGGAGGAGGGAGACGAGATCTGACTGTCTATTCTAAACAGAGATGGTATTTTTCGAAAATATTTTTACTGTGAAAATTTTGAAACATAAGCATCCAAAAAACTAGCGCTGCGGGTCAAATAAGTCTTGGGTTCTAACAAAATAGGTCGACTTCCACGTGTCATCTACGTGGCGATATTTATGTGACGCACCATGCCTTGTCATCTTTTCGGCCCAGAGATTTTGAAAAATGGGGCATGGTGACAATCTAGGAATGAAATTCAATATTCAATGACCTTTCTGTGACATAAGTGAGAATAGTGATCATGGTTCACTTTTTGTGAAAATATAAAATGACCGTCTATGAAATTATCCCAACTTGGCATCAAATTTCTAGGTTTTCTTTGGTTTCATATGATGGCATCGTTAAATTTCTTAGTTGGATTATGTTGTTTCTATGGCTCGGTCAGTGGTTGGAGATTTTGAGTTGTGGGTATCAGTTAATTTATTTGTTAAGTGTTTTGGGAGTTGAAATTCATTATGTTTTGGGATCCATTTAGAATTGGGGTGACTGATAAGAAGAAGTGAAATGCGGAGTTTGATGGATTTATTTGAGGTTGGTTACTATTTAGGAGTATGTAAGCTTGAAGCTTCATCAATAGATTATTTTGTTTATGATGCATTGTGTACTTATGAGGTAAAGGGGGTTTGTGAGTGATATTGTGACGGAATCCCCTAATATACTAGAATCACATTTCAACTTCATTAGGTTGTGAAATGCTTGTAAGTGTTTTTGGCATTGTATTTTTTCATGTTTTCTCATGACATGAATTTGTTTCACTCCAAGATACCTGAATACTATTTTCATGTGGAAAATCCTGTAATGACAGACTCTCTTGTGTTGCTTTTCTTGTATTGTTGGCTTCATAGTTGCAAGGGTAGTTACACGACCCAAATTCGGACCGTGACCGGTATATGAGAAAAACCGTCTAAGGAAGCCCAGTCCATCTCTCACAAGTCTCATAGTACAGAACTTAAATCCAAAATTTATAACCCAACATTATTAAACAATAAATAAATAGAAATTAGATTTACTTTAAAAAATAGAATTTAAAAGTAAAATTTACTAAACTTAAAACTTAACAAAATATTAATATACGGAAAATATTTACAACCAACCATACCTAATTAACAAAACCTACACCCACAAATATTCTGATGTGGAGCAAGTACTAACAAATGACAAACTGGGGCCTGGACAAAAGGGCACTCACTAATGATCTGAATGCCTCACTGAGCGCGGAAAGCCAGACGAATACTATCTACAAGATTACTTAAAAATAAAAAATAAAAACAAACGAGAAAAAGAAAAGAAAGGAGTTAAAACCCAATGAGCGATAACACTACAGAGCGTAAAATATTTTTAGAAAATACTACATACATTTATACTTTGTATACTATTTGTATACACCTGTATATTTACAAATTCATTTCTCAAAAATATTGACAACAAAACACCTAACAAACAGTCAAACTGTTAAAATAAATAAATCAGATGAATTATTTTATTTCTAAAATATTTATCGAAAGTAAAATCTTTATAAAACTTAACAAAATCAAAATCAGACAAAATAAATAAATATTTAAATATGTATTAATTTTCAGAATGTATTTCCTAAAACATTTACACTTAGAGTAATTAGCATACAATCAAGCTTCAGAGGTATATATATATATATATATCAGACATAAAATATACGACATGATGCAAAAAAATATCTGGCAGACAAGATGTACTCTTGCCATATGAAGAAAATTCGCATGTACTTGTACGAAGAACATGGTCATCACCTAACCTAGTAACTGGGCATTCACAATGGTATACCGGAGACTACATCGACCCATGTAGCACATGTGTCCCAAGCCGTAATATTTCTAGCAATCAAACATGCAAAACAGACACACACACACACACACACACACACACACACACACATATATATATATATATATATATATATATATATATATATATATGTATATAATACTTATCAGATATATTTCCATATATTAAACATAAAATATACGTCAGAAATATATGGATGTTCATATAACAAACTGATTACAAACAAATATAATAATTTTCAAAAATATAAATTATATTAAAAATACCAGATAAATATATAAATAAAAATTTATTTTGCAGAAACACATTTTTAATATCTATAAAAATATGTTTATTAGAAATCAGAAACAAAATATTGATTATTCTCTATAGAAATTATCTTTAAATAAATCAGAACATTTATTCAAAATAGAATATTTATTTCTGAAATTATATTTAAACTCAGAATCAGATTACAAATTTCAGGAAAATAAATATTAAATCCTAATATATCGAAAATATATAATTTTCAGAAGATACAGCCTATGTGTCTGATGCTTTCAGCGCACTCACTTGGATATCCAAACTGATAATCCAGTCAAGTACCACTAGTAGGTGGTGGACCTCGCTGGCAGGAATGAGAAGCTGGAACATACATATCAAATGAGTTCAATTCATGATGCTGGTACTCGGACAATACTAAATGTATGGAATGCAAATGTAAATGCAAACGCTCGCTCAATATCAAAAAATCTATTTTAATTGAAAATCAATGGCCCTAGTCTCGAAAATCGGATTTTAGTTAAAATTACAGTTTAGTATCCGACGTATGTAAAATTATATTTTAGTCCTTAAAATCTCGAAAAACTTATGAATTAATCTTCAAAATTTTCAGAATTATTAATTCTCTAAATATTTTAAAATTACAAATTTATTTCCATTTTCTTAAAAATTACAAATCCAACCCAATTGACAAATATCATATTTGGTCCTTTATACACAATACCAAGTTTAGTCCTTCAATAATCCATCAAGGAAAATAACATTTTGGTCCTTTCGATGGAAAAACACATTGAATCATCCCTAATTTCAATCCAATAGGAAACCATCATTTTAATCCCTTCAATGAACTTCAATTCATTGAAACCAGTCCCAAAAACCTTAATCCAACATCAGTTTTGTCCTAATCAACAACAACCTGTTTAAATTAGTCCCTAAACCTCGGCCTCCAACCCACTTTCACCAATCCACCATAACTTCCAAAACAAATTAAGATTTCCATTTATTCGGGCTCAAATCATGCTTACCCAACAAAAGAACAAGTTCAAATCCATCCGGAAACACTTCGGATCAGAAGCCAACATCCACCAAGACCCATTTGATGTTAGTGTAAGTCCTAACCCCAGTGCATTCTATCCAGATTATATATATATATATATATATATATATATATATATATATATATTATAAGACATTGCTTTATCTCATTATTATTCTTGTACATGTTTAATTTGATAAAACATCCATGAATAGTGATTATGCTTAAGTTATCAAATATGTGATTTGGATAGTAAAGCCTTGAAGTATAAAAGATTACTATTCTAAATATCCCTAGTCTATTATTGTCATGGGAATTACAATGAACCAAGACTAGTATGTACTATGTGAGATGATCATATTTTATTGGTCATAGGATATGAGATATGAATCAGAGAACATAAGAACATGTTAGAGAATAGTGTTTTGGATTGATCCGCTTATGAGAATACTACATGGTTGAAAGGTCATAAGTATTTTTCATACAATGCTTATACTAGAATCCCTCGACTTGAAATCACTATGGATTCTTGGGTGATTTCTCGTATACTTTGGCATACGCCTAACTTTATTTGTAATGAGTAACAAGTATGGGTATATTAGGTATGCCTTGAGTCATGCTAAGGAACATGAGTGAAGTGAAGGGATTATCACTCTCAAAAAGAGAGAAGATATCACCGGCCACTTGATTAGTAAAACTGAGTAGTGTGTGGCCACACCCAAACAAAGTGATAAGTGTTATAATTTGTTTGACTTAGTCAGGATCACTAATAGATCAAGAAAATATTTTATCATAAATAAGGGTGACACGTTCCATTCCTTATGCTAATTCTGATATCGAGAGGCAAATGGTTGTATAAGGTTGTAATTAGGTTATGTTAATTCGTAATTGACATTCATTTCAATTTGGGTAATCATAATGTCTTGCTAGAGACCAATTATGATTTATGGGTTTTAAATTAATTTTAGGCTCATTGTCAATATTGAATGAACCTACAAGATCACACACAATAAAGATCTGGATTGGTTGCAAAGGTTCTCTCTTTGTAATTGAATTATTAAGATGATTAATTTGATTAATTGATAATGATTCGGGGTTTTATAATTTATCTGTTAAATAAAATTTAATACATAGTCCATTAATGTAATAGGCTTTTAATATAAATCACCAATTATCATGGTTATAATTATTTAATTATGTGTGACATAATTCGGCCCTTGTGAGTGATTTATTTTATGATAATGTATCATATAATTAAAAGCTCAATAATATTCATAAAATCCATGTGATTTCGGCCTTTTCTAACCTAAATTTGAGGGAGAAAATTCGGCATACAAATCTAAAAAGGGAGGGAGAAATTTGGTTCCTCTTTCCTATTTTTTAGGAATCATTTTCCTTGTGTGACAAGGATGAATTCGACACAAGCAATTACTAATTAGGAGTCCATGAATAATTAGGAGTTTTATTCTTATTTGACAAGGATAATAAAAATCCAAATTTGTGTGTAACAAAATTAATTAAGTGGTGTTTATTCTTGTAGGACAAGGAAAGCAAATCCTAGTGTGACTAGGATAAGAATTCGGCACACATCTTCTAAAATAGGAA
>CAODLS010168492.1:0-11989 GCA_948243855.1 Flueggea neowawraea | reverse complement strand
TCCATCAATTGTACTCATCAAGTGGCCAAGAGATATCACTCTTCAAAAGAGGAACAAATCCATTACTCTCACTATCACTCCTCTACATGATTCATGACATATCCAATCATAGCCTTTATTGTTACCCTGTTACAGATAATGTTTGACTAAGTCAAAACATACGATTCCTCATGTAGAAGTCTATAGTAGTTTCAGTCAGAGGACTCAAACATCATCACTGCATGAAAGCTACTTTGTGACAACAATCCATGAATTGCTTTCATGGCGGGCCAGTCCAATACATGTTCCCAACATGTATCTATGTTCTAAGTTGATATCTCATATCCATAATCAGTAAAACGTGATTATCCACTTAGCAACATACTAATCTTAATTCATCATCATTCCCATGACAATGATCGATTAGGGACATTTAGAATAGTATTCATTTTATCTTTATGGTTTTACTATCAAGTCACGTACTTGATGGCATAAAAAAGAATAAACTATTCATGGAGCTTTATCTTCATAAAATATGTTATATTTCATAGAAATGAAATGGCTCGTTATTAAATAATTAAATGATAATGCATATTAATGATTGGACTAGGGCACAATTCTAAGAGTGAGGTATGTGGCGGAGAACATAAAAGCCAGGAGTGTGTTGAGACTGTGAATTATATAGGGAACATACAGAGACCTCAAACAACCCCTACAGTATCACCTATAACCCAGGGTGGAGGAATCACCTGAAATTCTCTTGGAGGTCAGAATCAGCAAAGGCAGAACCAACCGCCAGGATTTTAGCAGTAACATGTGGCAGAGAAGAAGCCTAGTCTTGAGGACCTTATGACTAAGTTCATTCAGATGTCAAAAACATGATTCTCACACTTGGAGGCTGTTAGTGTAAGCCCTAGCCCCAATTCATTGTATATGTACCTTTTATTTTGGAAATAAAAATATGAGGCATTAGTTTTATCATTCATTTATTTTCTATGCATATATGGTTGATAAAATGTCTATGAATGAATATTCGGCACTTGAGTTATTAAGGTTGAGGACCTTGGTAGTAGAACCTGGAAGTGATAAAGAATTTCATTCTAAACATCCCTAGTCGATTATAAACACGGGTGTGGAAATAAACTAAGACTAGTACAAAGCTTTGTGCGATGATCATGTTCTACGGGTCATGGATAGGGAATATCTATCAGAGTTCATAGATACAAATTTTGGAACAAGGTATCTGGATTCGATCCGCTAATGAGAATATTGCATTATGGCAAGTCATTCTCATGCAATGCTTATATTGGAATCCTCATACCTAAAATCACTATGGGGTCTTTGGTGACTTGTCGTATACTTTGACATACGCCTAATGTGGCTGTAACTGGTTGACAAGTATGGGTATGATTGGGTATGCGGAGAGTCTCGCAAAGAAACATGAGTGAAGTGATGGGATTGCCCCTCTCGTAAAGAGAGAATATATCACCAGCCACTTGATTGGTAGAGATTGAGTAGTGCGTGGCTACGCACAAATGAAATGATAAGAGACATCATTTATTTGACATAATCAATCTTACCAGATAGTCAAGAAAATGATTAACCAATAAATAAGGATGACTAGGTCAATGCCTTATGCTAATCAGGATATCGAGAGGCAAATGATCGTATAAGGTTGCATTAAGTCTTGTTAATGCCATTTAACATCTATTCATTTTGGGTAATCTTAGCGTCTTGCTAGAGAACGCCTATGATTTATGGGCCCAAGGCCCATTGCCAACATGAATAGACCTACAGGATCGCACAAGATGAGAAACTAGGTTAAGGGTAAAATCATCTTTTTACTGGGATATTTATTTTATTAAATAAAATAATTTTGGGCCATATGAGGCCCACATGGGAGGCATACATTGGATGTCGATTTATGTCTGGACATTGATTTAATTATCAAATATTAAATGAGGAAAAAAAGGGAAGAGATTGTGTCGAAAAAGGACTCTTAAAACCTAAGCTACTTTGGTCAAACTAGGACACTACTTTTGCATGATATGTGGACCATTTTTTGTGATGAATTACAGAAGATATTGTAGTGTTTTAAGTGCCTAAAAATACTGAATATATTAGAGGACATTAGGGTTTTATTTAAGCACATTTTCGGCAGCCAAAAAATAAGTGCAGCAAAATCAAAACTCTTCTTCCAACACACAACTCTCTTCTCTTCTCTTCAAGGTCCAAATGAATTTGAGAAGGAAAAAAATAGAAGCTAAACCCTTTCTTCTTTCCTTCTAAGCCTTCATAATAACCTCTGGTTATAGCTTAAAGAAAGAGACATCATTCTCTTTGTTTGGAGCCAAAGCTGAATGCCCTGTTTTGTTTGGACATATTTTGTTATTGCTAGCACATCCCCTTAACCACATAGGTTTTTGTGTGTGTGTGAACGTAGAGAGGATTAGCGATTCGCAGTTCTTTTCATTGGCATCAGGCGAGGGGAAAGGTACCTTAACTTTGTTTCGGTACAGGCTCTATTGGTGTTTAATATTCGGTACACATAGCTCAAGGAGAAGGTATAAATTTGTCACACTTATTGTTCCTTGTTATTATTTTTTGATTGTAATTTTTCGTGAGTGCATCTTGTCTGGTTTTCAATGAAAAATTGTTTCCTTCCGCTGTGTTAAACCTCTGATTATGTGCATCGAAACCCTATAGAGGCTTTATCAAAGAATCAGGAAACACTTTTGAGTAATCAAGAGGCCTTTATTCGTAATCTAGATAGTCATATAGGGCAGTTGGCTAAGCTTGTTTATGAGAGGTAGAAAGGGGCACTACCTAGCAACCCAGAGACTAACTCTCATGAGCATGTTAAGGTAGTTACTCTTAGAAGTGGTAAGCAGTTGAAGGAGGCTGAGAAAGAGACTGAACCACAGAATGACAAGAAAGAGACTAGACCAACAAAATAGCCTCGACAAGTCAGGGAGTTCAAGCCTAACATTCCATATCTGAAAAGAGTTAGGAGGGATCGAATGGATGAATAGTTTGGTAAGTTTCTTGAGCTCATTAAACAACTTCACATTAACTTACCCTTTGTTGAAGCTCTTTCACAGATGCCAAAGTACTCTAAATTTTTGAAAGAGCTCCTTTCAAATAAAAGGAAGCTTGATGAGTTGTCCATAGTCTCTTTGAATGAAGAATGCTCATAAATTATTCAGAATAAGTTACCTCAGAAGCCAAAAGACCCAGGGAGTTTCATTGCCCCTGTAGTTTTGGTAGTTTGTTAGTAGAGATGGCTTTAGCTGGTTTGGGTGCAAGTCTAAATTTGATACCCTATAAGATGTTCAAACAGTTGGGGTTGGGATAGCCTAAACCTACTAGAATGAGTTTACAGCTAGCTGATAGATTAATCAAATGTCCACGGGAGTAATTGAGGATGTGTTGGTTAAGGTAGACAAGTTTATCTTTCCGGTGGATTTTGTAATCCTAGATATGGATACAACTAGGGAAGTGCCTCTTATTCTTAGAAGACCGTTTTTAGCAACTGCTAAGGTTATCATTGATGTTAGCAGTGGTAAACTTGTGCTTAGAGTCGGGGAGGAATAGGTGACTTTTATGTTTCAGAATCACTTAGAAAGCATGTCGAGAAGGATGATACTTGTTATATTATAGATATCATTGACCTTACCGTGTCAGACTCTCTGCAGGAAATTATATCTAATGATCCTTTAGAGTTAATGATTATGGAAGGAATGAAGAAGGATGATCTCGATCCCTTGTTGATAAAAGAAGTGATGGCAATAGAAGGAAAAGAAGCTATAAAAAGATAGAAGATGTTTAAACCAATTGATAGAGGTGGGATAAAGAGGCTCAAACCCTCCATAGAGGAACCACCAATATTGGAGTTAAAGGTATTGTCGGACCACCTTCAATATGCATTTCTGAAAAAAAAAACTCCAAATTACCAGTTATCATAGCCTCCACCTTAGAAAAGGAGCAAAGCAAAGGCTTATAGAGGTGCTCAAGGAACATAAGAAAGCTATTGCTTGGAAGATTTCAGACATAAAAGGTATCAGTCCCTCTTTTTGTACTCAGAAAATTCTAATGGAGGATGGGTTCAAGTTAGTGGTGCAACCTCAGAGAAGGATAAATCGAAATATGAAGGAAGTTGTTAAAGTAAAGGTAATTAAGTGCATGAGTTATTTATCCTATCTTAGACAATTCATAGGTTAGCCCAGTTCAGGTAGTATCAAAGAAAAAAGGGTACGACTATAGTGCAGAACGAGAAAAATAATTTGATTCCAACAAGGACAATCACAGGGTGAAGAGTGTGCATCGACTACTGGAAGCTCACTGATGCCATTCGAAAGGATCACTTCCCCCTCACCTTCATTGATCAGATGTTGGAATGGTTAGCAAAACACATGTACTATTGTTTCTTGGATGGTCTATCGGGCTACTTTCAAATTCCCATTGCATCGGAGTACCAAGCGAAGACCACATTCACATGTCCATATGGGACATACGCGTACAGAAGGTTGCCTTTAGAACTCTGCAATGCACCAGCGACCTTTCAGAGGTGCATTATGGCCATCCTCGAAGATTTGGTCGAAGACATTATGAAGGTATTTATGGATGACTTCTCTGTTTTTGGTGATTCCTTTGATTTATGCTTTCATAATTTGAAACGTGTCTTGCAAAGGTATGAAGAGGCAAATCTTGTTTTAAACTGGGAAAAGTGTCATTTTATGGTGCAAGAAGGGATAGTGTTAGGCCATAAAATTTCTTGTAAAGGGATTGAGGTAGATAGAGCTAAAATTGAAACTATAGAAAAATTACCTCCCCCTCCTCCCCACTACATTAAGGGTAGTAAAAGTTTTTTGGGTCATGCAAGATTCTATAGAAGATTTATCAAGGATTTCTCAAAAATCTCTATACCATTAAGTAAGTTGCTTGAAAAAGATGTGCCTTTCACCTTTGACCAAGAGTGTTTAGATGCCTTCAATTATTTGAAAGATAGATTGACAAATACTCCTATAATAGTTGTCCCAGAAGTTAATGATATGCACTAGCCCAATAGTATGAACATTATCATTTATGTTTCTTTATTAATATATGAGGCATTTCATTTTATTATCTTGTTATTTTTTATAATCTTGTAACTTGATAAAGTATCCATGAATAGTTAGTTCTGCCTTATGTCATCATGTGCGTGACTTGATAGTAAAACCTTAAGATGAAAGGATACTATTCTAAATTGTCCTTGGTCGTTCGTTATCATAAGAATGATAATGAAGTAAGACTAGTATGTGTTTTGAGGGATGATCGTGTTTTACTGATCATGGACATGGGATGTCACTCAAAAACATAAATACATGTTGAGAACATGATATTGGACTAACCCGCTATGAGAAATACAACATGGATTAGGTCATCAGTACTTCTCATTGTAGTAGTGATATTTAAGTCCTTTGACCTAAAATTCCCCATAGATTCCTACATGAGGAACTCTATGCTTTTGTATAGATCAATATCATCCTTACTAGGATTATAATATAGACAATTATTGGGTATGTTGTAAATCATGTAGAGGAATGTGAGTGACAGTGAAGGAATTTGTCCCGCTCTTATTTGAGTGAGATATCACTTGGCCACTTGACAAGTAGGACTGATGAAATGCATGGTCGTGCTCAAATGAGATTTATAGGGTTTATCAATATCATTCGTTTGGTCAGTCTACTTGGGTATCAAGAAACATTTGATTAAGCTTTATAAAGATGACATGATCTATGTTTTATGCTTAATCGAGATATTGTGTGACAAAAAGACTAAATATCGTACTGTGGATTAGGTATTGTCGAGTCATCGAATTCACTCAAGTTGGATAGTCATAATGTCTTGCTAGAGCCCGCTTATGACTTGTGGGCCTAAATGGTAATTTGGGCCTACTGCCAATATTTAGTGAACCTACAGGGTCACACACTAGAACAAGTTGTTGTTTATAATGTATCTTGCTATTATTTTACGATAACATTTTAAATACAATTAATTGATTAGTTGTTTAAAATGGTTGATGAAATAATTTGTTTTAGAATGGTTTTAAAAATAAATTAAAATTCATTTGACCTAATAGTTTGTTTGACTTAGTCAACTGAAAAGGAGTTTTGACTTGGTCAACAAAAGAAATAGGCAATTAATGTTTATTTATGAGATAAATAATTGGGCTGAATTTATATTTTATCTATGAAATAAAATATGGTCGGATTTATTTATTAAAGAATAAATAAATATTTGAGCAGAATTGGTTCTCCTAGTAGTACTAGGACTTGGGTTTGTTAAGCTCTATAAGTAGACTTATAAGAAACCCTAGCCGTTCTCTCTCCTTGCTCCATATTATTCATTTCCATCCATATCAATCAAAGAAAGAGAGAAAAACATAAAGGTATTTTTGAGAGTGAAAATTCGATGCTAGCACACCAACACCTTGGCGGTTGGTTCGTGTGGATACCGGTAGAGGGCGTTCGCATCCTGCAGCGTCTAAGACTCTATTTCAACAGCACCTTCTGATTCTTGTTTCGAAGCATCGAGGTAAACACACTTTCCATTGTTGGTTTTATCAATTTGCATGGATCCTTGGTGGATTTCGTTGACAAAAAATTTAATTTTTGCTGCTTGTATGTGTCACGTTTTCCAACACCATATTGGTCTCTTCCTTTTGAACTTAGGTGTGATGCAAGTGATTCTGCAGTAGGTGTTGTCTTAGGACAAAGGAAAGAGGAACATTTTCAACCTATCTACTATGCTAGTAAAACTCTTAATGCTGCTCAAATAAATTATACCACCACATAAAAAGAGTTGCTAGCTATAGTCTTTGCATTTGAAAAGTTCAGGTCTTACGTAGTCTTATCAAAGGTTGTTGTCTACACTAACCATGCTACTTTGAGATATTTGCTTAATAAGCCATATGCCAAGCCAAGATTGATCAGGTGGGTTCTACTACTGCAAGAGTTTGATATAGAAATTAAAGACAAGAAAGGAGCAGAAAATATAGTCGCCGACCATCTATCTCGTTTAAAGAACCCACACCTGGAGATTTTAAATGAGGAGGAGATCGATGATACCTTCCCTAAGGAGAGGTTATTTCACATTGTTTAAGTATGTAATCCTTTATCCCATGGTTTGCAGATTTGGCTAATTATCTTGTTGCAGGAATCCTTCCCAATGAGATGTCACTCCAACAGAAGAATTTTTTTTTCTCTGATGTGAAATACTACTTATGGGAGGACCCGTATCTGTTTAAATTGTGTGCATATCAGATGATATGCATGTGCGTCTCACATGAGGAGGGCTGGAGAATTTTGGCAAACTGCCATAATGGACCAGTAGGAGGTCATTACCAAGCCAACAGAACCGCTCAGAAGGTGCTAGAATCGAGTTTCTATTGGCCATCTTTATTTAGGGATGCCCAAAGGTATGTTAAATTGTGTTATAGCTGTCAGCGAATAGGTAACATCTCTTTTCATGATGAAATTGCTCAGAATTTTATCTTACTGTGAGAAATATTTAATCTGTGAGGTATTGATTTCATGGGTCCATTTCCTGTTTCGTTTGGGAACCAATATATTTTAGTGGCAGTAGATTATGTTTCGAAATGGGTGGAAGCACATGCTTTGCCCATGGATGATGCTCGAGTGGTAGTGAAATTCTTGAAAAGTTGTTTTCATAGTTTGGCGTACCTAGGGCCATAATCAGTGATAGGGGCACACATTTCTGTAATACACAATTCGAAAAGGTTCTTAAAAAATACAGTGTTGTCCATAGGGCTATCACGTCGAGTCACCCTCAAGCTAGTTGTTAAATAGAAGTGTGCAATTGGGAGATTAAAAGGATCCTAGAGAAGGCAATGTCATTTAATAGAAAAGATTGGTCAAGCAAGCTAGATGACGCTCTTTGGGTCTTTAGGATAGCTTTTAAGACCCCAATAGGCACTACACCGTATCGACTAGTGTATGGCAAGGCATGTCACCTTCCGGTCGAGTTAGAACATAAGGCATACTTGGCAATAAAACCTGTGAATTTTGACTTGAATCTCACAGGTGCGCAAAGGAAGTTCCAACTCAATAAACTTGAGGAGTGGCGAATGATGGCCTATGAGAATTCTTGACTATACAAGGAAAGAACCAAGTGTTATCATGACACGATAATCCTTCAAGGGAAACAATTCAAAGAATGATATCATGTGCTCTTGTGTAAATCGAGGCTTCGATTGTTTCTTGGAAAGCTCAAGTCGAGATGGTTTGGTCCATTCACAGTCACTAAAGTGTTCCTTATGGAACTATCAAGATGACACATCAGAAAAAAGGAACATTCAAAGTCAATGGCCATAGGTTGAATTTGTATGTTGGAGGCGACCCAGACGACCTACACAAGGAAGAATTCACGCTCCACCGGATGGGGCAAGGAAAAGCTCCACTAACTAACGTCTAGCTTATGACGTTAAAGAAGCGCTGCTTGGGAGGCAACCCAAGTTTCTTTCAACTTTTCATTCAATTCTTCGTTTTGTGACTTCATTTTATTTTATGTTTTGATGTACCCATGATTTTGTGTTATATTGCTTTTTATGGGAGATGACTTATGTCTAGGTCCACGAACAAAGTTCCAGAGTGAAAGGACTAGTTACAGGACATCCATTTCTAGGTATGTTTCTTGTGAACCTTGAGGCACACAAAAAGGTACGTTTTCTGACTCAGCAGAGGTGTTGCGGACCATTACATAGACGTGTATGGAACCGTGCCACCTTCCATGCATTTAGTTCATGAATTCCAAACACGTTGGGCGTACATGGACACGGCCACTCCCGTGTCTGTCACCGTGTAATAGCTTGCCCATAAGATGCCACCATTCTAATAACACACGGACACTCACACGCCCGTGTTCTGTCTCGTGTCTGCCTTCACTTGGTATCCGTCTAAAAGCCATGGAAAGGAGCCCATGTCTGTGTCCTTCCAGTGCATGTCCATGTCTTTCAAGTGTGTTTCCATGTCTTATTTTTCTACCACTACATCTGTGTTTCTCCTCTTCATTTTCTCTTCCACCTTTTCTTTGTGTTCTGCTACCATTTCTTTACTTGATCTTCCATCTCCTTCATCAAAAACCCTACCACCAATCACCACTCACCTACCCAAGCTCCTACCCATTTAGTTTTCCGTCGTTGTCTTCTCCTTTCTCTCCAAATCTAATCCGAACTCCACCAATCATCACACATCCACCAACCATTCACAACATCTGACCAAACCCTTCAATTTTCTTCACCAATTTTAGGCTTCATTTGAGGTAAAGGAAAGCATTAGACACTTATATCTAATTGGGTTACGTTTTTTCTCATTATTTCTTTCATTATCTGCAAGAAATAGTGTTGAAGATTGTCTTAGAATTTGCTAGATTGGATTTAAATTTTTGATGTTGTGTATGCTTGATTGAAGTGTGGGGTGGTTTATAAAGCATTAAGGAAGTGTTTATGACATAGAAGTTGCAATTGGGTGTTGTTAGGGGCAGCCAAGTTGAGTTAATTTGAGCCTAATCTAAGTACCTACCAAGTGTTTGATAAATGTAGGAGTTATCATGTTACAAGTGTTTTCCATTTGCGTCTTTCAAATTATTTTGTATTATTTAGAATTGTGTCTTGTTTGGTCTTATGTATATTTTTCCTCCTAGCAATCGAACTCATGGTTTTTATTTTTATGGATTGTCTTCTTAAACAAACGTGAAAAAAGAAACAAAAAATATAAACAATACTTGTAACCTTTTAACTCCACTTGATTTTTGTGTTCCATTCATAGGATGACCAGACACACAAAGGCCATTCAGAGACTGCGGATGGAGAAATAGCCTATCTAGAAATGACCACGAGTTGAGGGATCATCTAGTTAGACCTCGGGGTGAACACCATCACCACCTCGCCAATTATCTACCATTCAGTCGATGTACTGGTTCATCAACTCAAATCATATAGAGCGGTACAATATTTTGAAGGAAAAGCCCTTTGCGAGCTACAGTTTTATTGATTGGGAAATCCCACAGTCGTTTGGCCTAGAGGACGATGTCAGAGGTTTAATCTCCATGGAAGCATGGCCGACATTCTTTGAGGTCCAGGATGAGGCATATCATGAGTTGACCTTAGAAGTACTTTCTATATTCACGATTGATGGGAAGCAACGAGGAAGGGAGATTCCAGACTTGATTCAATTCTGGGTTATGGGCAGATGGCATCAAATGAGCTACACATAGTTGGTTATTTATATGGGCTTATACACCAAGGAATTTGTCTCTAGTCCCGCATATCAGGAGCTGGCCACTCATTTTCCCAGACACCTTCCAACTAGGGCTTATTGGCAGCAAGTTAGTAGAGAGAGCCCCTATGATCCTAGTCGCTCCAAGGGTTCGACACTACGTACTCCTGCCCTGAGGTATGTGAATCAGTTAATAGCTCAGATTATTAATGCCCAAAGGGATAGCCTAGGAGTTGTTGGGGTAGCTGGACCTGTTCTATCCTTATAGCATACACGAGCAATACCTGATCCATATGGGGTATGTCGTCGCCAATTTTATCCTCTCCCAAGCACAACAAAAGAGATCAGCGGCCTTATAGGCCGAGCATTACATTACGCGACTGATCAGGGGTATAGGTATTTTCACAGAGTTGCCACGGATGGGATTGATGTGTCAGATGATTCCAATCAGCAGATCGACCCTCCTCAGTATTCACATGACTGAGCAACATCGGGGGCTTGAAGAGTTGGCATATCCGTTGGTTGGTGCACCACACATGCCTATCGAGCACCCTCAGGAGGTTCGCCCTAATCCACCTCTACAGGCATCATCGTCGACCGCCATCCCACGGCTGGATGCACTGACTCCAGAGTCATCATTGTCATCGCGTCAGCTTGATCGCATTGAGCAGCTCTTGCAGTCACAACAGACACTAACTGCGTTGCATCAGACACTTGCCTTCAGACAGATCCCCATAGAGGCATCCATCGCAGACATCCAACGGCGGCTTGAGGTAGGTACTCCACCGGTCGCTACACCTCCATTGGGACACATTAGTTCGGGCATACCTATCGCGTTGATGGATTTCGTGAGGACGCACTCAGATACTGAGATTCTCGAGTCTGGGCAGGGGTTTTTACCCCCTAATATGTTCCTTGATTTCTTGTCGCCCTTTATCGCCCTGTTCCACTTAACTATTTTGCTTTCCTTATCTTATTTTGTTGAAATTTAGACTTGGTGGAATCTTTCTTATATTTTATTTTACAAGGCATCGAACACCCTTTGGATGGACCTTACATTGAGAATTGTCATAACCAGTCTGCTTTCAGGGAAGTCCCATAACTCTTTTTCTTTCTCCCTTTTCCCCTTGTTATTGTCTGTTTCTATTTTTGTGCATTGGGGACAATACATCGTTTAAGTGTGGGGTAGGGGTATGAAATTTTTTGATCAAGTTTTTGATATTGTGGCTGTGGAATGCATGTTGGTTGTTGATATGAATGGATTGAGTATTTGAGAATTATTTATATACATTTGTCACTAGGAGATTTGAATTGCATGTTCTAGATCCGCATTAGTTTCGAGCTTGTAGCCAAATTGGTTGCTTTGATTTTGTCACTCTTTTAACTCATTGCTTAATAAATGAAATGGTTGACTGAAGGCGAGCATGACATTGAACAAATAAATCAAATAAAAGGTTATTAGCTTGCTTGAACCTAAACCGGGACAAGTAGATGGGGTTCAATCCCTACTCCGCTGTCTTAGACATGAGTATGCAAACCACTACCACGAGGGGTTTTCTTAGTAACCGGGAACACTCATCACAAATGAGTGACTTTCGTGACAAATAGACTATCATTTGTGGTGGAAACTAAACTAAGTGCACAAATAAAGTTCAAAGGTCGGACTTGATATTTATTGACTGCATTTGTAGCAATGCAAGCCAAAATGTTGAAAGTGTGCAATTAATTTGTGT
>CAODLS010168482.1:0-14573 GCA_948243855.1 Flueggea neowawraea | reverse complement strand
TAATTAAATTATATACTGTTGACTTTTCTTGTTTCCTGTATATGAATGCTGGATATTCTCTGGAGCTGCAGGGTGAAAACAAAAGATTTCTTGTTTGTAAGAAGAAAATGGCAACTTCTTCTGAGATGCTTTCTTGCCTGTGTCCTACCCCATTTCAGCAATTTCTTGAGATGGTAACTAATATCAAATTTGACGAGGTACCAAATTACTCAAAACTTGTTTCCCTTTTCGACAACAGCATTGGCTCTGTTGCTGCTTCACGACCTATCCTAACTGATGGAGCTATTAAGGTTGTCATGCTCTGGTTTATGTTGATATATTATGTTTATCAGTAAACTATCATTGATGATCTTTATGCATCATAGGTAAGTCAAAAGCGAGGAAGGTCACTTGTTGACTTTGATGACAGCAGTCAGCTTAAGAAGAAAACTCGACTGGGTGCACCAGCTACACAGTGGATATCTGTCTACAATTCTAGATCATCAATGAAGCAGAGGTAAATAATATTCACTTCATCAGATGCACATTTTCAATCCCTTCTCTCATCAACCTTTAAAGATAGCTGGTGGGAATTACTGCTTTAACCATTAAAGTTTTGACTTCTATTGATCTGTAGCTTCGGCATTCAGTTGATAGTCAAAATCATGCTAGAATGGCTGGATAAAAATATTTGTCCTTTCCAATGAAAACTTTATCTCTACTGTCGCCCCTTAGAGCTGCCTGTTTCTGTTTACTTTATGTTGGTTCTCTTGTCATCAATTGGTCTTCTTGCAGGTATCATTACAATGTCATAGATGGAAGAATTGGTCAGCATGTGGATAAAGGAAAGGAGGATGGTTTGTACATTAGTTGCATAGCTTCATCTGCAAATTTGTGGGCTGTTGTTATGGATGCGGGAACAGGGTTCACATCCCAGATTTATGAATTGTCACCCATATTCTTGAACAAGGTAGGTTCTGCTTGAATTCTTTTGCACAAATGTTCCGGTCCTTTCATCTAGTCATGCAGTGGCTTATTGACTTCTGATAATTTCATTAGGAGTGGATAATGGAAAAGTGGGACAAGAATTACTATATTACTTCAATTGCTGGGACAACCAATGGAAATTCAATGGTGGTTATGTCAAAAGGTAGAAGGAACTTAATGCAAGCCTTTCTATTCTGGCTGCATTCTTAAAAAAAAAAAAATTACTTTAACCAACTTTTTATTTTCTTTTTGACTGAAAGAAATCCATGTAAATTTTTTTTTTGTGTCGTGATTAAATTGTGATATCCCTTCGTCTTGAATTGATAGGCTGTTTACACAGACATTGTTCTTAAGAACAATATGGGCAAGTTGTAAGTAGTAATTATTGTTTAGTTTTTCAAATCTGCCCTTATTTAATTTTTTAGATGGAACTTTTTTTATTGGGCAAATACTGTTTAGACGAATAAATTTGCATTGGAAATAAGAGGATATCATTAAATTGTTGATTATTTATGAAGAGTACGTATGAGATTTGATCTATAAATGATAAGCAAAAAAAGTAGAAGTATGCCTAAAAAAAGTAGAAGTTATGCCTATATTTTGGGACACCTAAAAAAAGTAGAAGTTATGCCTATATTTTGGGACACCCTATAGAAAGTAGGCCTATCTATCAATTTGGGACAAAGGAAGTATTAAGATCCCTATCTTATAGGTGGGAAATTTGATGATTGCACCATTGGGATATTAGTACAGATGTTTATGCAGATTTTTTGTTTTTTTTTGTTTTTTTCCTGTTAGATGAAGATTGCTTTATATAATGATGGATCCTTCCTGTGGTAGAATGTTGCATTCCATCACTAATTATTTTTGGCATACAGACCATAGTTGTATTACAATGCAGTCTGAATATTAAGCAGTAACTTTTGAGTTCAATTTTCATCTAATAATTTCCTTTGTTATCTCACACCATTGAAGGGACACAATATACTCAACAATCATACAAAGTAAGCGATGTATTTCCTTTCAAATGGATCAATAAAAAGTGGAAAGAAGGATTCGCTGTTACTTCAATGACTACAGCAGGTAGCAAAGGGGAATGGTCATGTCCAGAAATGCAGGTTATCCAAATCAGTTTATCTTCTTTTCAATTTTTATATTGTCAGAAAGAAATTACTTAATTAATTTTTTTAATACAACTCTTGCTATCAGGTTGTGGAACTTGATTTTCTTTATCCTAGTGAGGGCATTCACAGAAGGTGAGAGAGTGGTGATAGGATTACCTCAGCTGCTGCTACAGCTGATCAAGCTGCATTTGTTCTAAGTGCTCCCAAGAAGAAATCACAAGATGTTGCACAAGAAACATTGCGGACATCTGCTTTTCCTAGCACTCACGTTAAGGTAAATTGAAGTTTAATTTTGTTCTGTCTTTTTGGCGCTATATTATAATGTGAATCTAATAGATTGCATCTGTTGTTTTAGATGATTTTGACGTGGTATTTTAGAGAGAAGGGATATTTAAAATCAACCACAATCCTGATTGTTATGTGCCATTTACTGTTGATTGCATATTTTGTTCCCTTGGATTAATGCAAGTTTCTCAAAACACTTATGGATAATTTATTTATTCATTTTCCCAAAATGACCATATGATTTGATAAGACCGTAATATCCTTTTTCTTTTGTGCGTTCAAATGTGCTGATGATGCTTATTTTTCTACCTGCTTAGTAGCGAATGGTAGCTAAATCTTTCCCGTGTGTTCTATAGGACAAATGGTCAAAGAATCTTTACATTGCATCCATCTGCTATGGGCGAACTGTATCTTGAAGTCCTAGTATCGGAAGTAGGAAGGACTGTTGCAAGTATGAAGCAGGTAAATATTTTATTCCTGCCATTTTGTTACCATGAACATTTTAAATAGTTGTGAGCATTCATTTGTGATAGATTGATGAGATTTTGTTGATTAAGTTCCATTTATCTTCAATTAGTTGTGTTCTTGATTGAATTAATACAACCTATCCTCTCACAGCTCATTGTTATGATGATTCGACCTTAATACGTTGTTTCAGCATGAAACTTGCTTTGATCATATCTAGATGTATCTTTTCTTAATAAAGGAGCAAGCCCTGAATCTGAGGCTTGACAATGCACATGTGCAATACTGGAGGTAGCCCCAAGTCTTGTCATGTGCAGACCTATATTACTCTTGATGTCATTCCAAATATATGTGTTTATTGTTTCTTAGGATTATTCCATTCCCATGTGTGTTATATAAGAGTACGTGAACATGGAATGGTTGGCTGGTTTTCTAATACGATGCATTTGTTAGTGAAATATAAATAAACTTGTGATTTTGGGTTTGCATGAAAATAAGAATGTCCATTGTCATCTGATTCCCATGATGTGAAACATACTCCTGAAACGATTGCAGAGAGCTCCTCTCTTGTCTTTCTAGATTCGTTTGCTATAATTGAATAGAAGTCCTATATACTATAATTCTATAAATCCATTCAACCTTTCATGGCATGCTTTGATTTTGAATCAACTTGACTGAATACGCGAGCGTTGCTGTTGTACTGTCCTTCAGTGTTCAGAGGCCTCTTGCTTGTATTGATCATGTTTTCTACTAGCGTTGGAATTAAAAGTGAACTTGTTCAGTATATTAGGCCTGCACGTGCGATATTCGTAATCGATAAAGCTGATTATGATGTACTGTTGTGAATCTTTATGGTCTACTTTACATACATGCTTCTCGTTAAGATTCTGACTTTTAAGGCCTCTCTTCGTGACAGGAAGTAATCTGCATCTGGTCAAACGTTCAGTGAATACCTAAGTATTCGGTATGCCTGAGGGACTTAATATTTTGCATATTTGGAGATCTGAGATCACGTGGAGACTCAATATCCGAGATCTGATACAATGGCCAACGATGTTTAAAACTAGAGAACTCCGGACGTGACCGATGGGTAAGATTCTGTTTTGATAGAGTTAAAACCTTTGGGAATTTATGGTAAAGGGCAGAAGAAAATCATCAAATCTATCTAAGAGTGTTCATTCAATTACGTTGTATTACAGAAAAATCTCTTGTAAATATATTTTTGGTGATGTAATGAGAAGTTGATCAAGCCCCTTCTACAGTTATCTTGTCTTTTTGTTTTGTTTTGTTTTATTCCTTTCGTTTCACAGTAAATGTCGTTTTAGGAAAAAAAAAGGAATTATCAAAATTTGTCATTTTACAAGATCAGAAAGATTTCTCTGCCTTTTCTTGATTTCATATTGTGTACATTTTTTTACACCTTAATTTTATGTTGTGTACAATATGTACATTCAAATTTCATATTGTGTACACTTAAATTTCATGTTGTAAATAACATTTAGTGTATAATCCTACATAAATTAACCCAAAGTCAAACTTGTTTGCAAGCTTATAATACGAGTATGTTTGTGAGCATGTTCATAAGCTTATTAAACGAGCATGTTCATGAGCTTAATAAACGAGCATGTTTATGAACACACAAATAAACCATATTCGCAAGCATTTCAAGCCGAGTTTTTGAATGTTCAACCTCGACTCTTTTATTATCGAGTCGAGTCATGAACGAGTTTTTGATCTAGTCGAGCGGCTCTTTGTAGCCTAGCTGTAGTTCTTTAGATTTTATTCATAACATTTACTTATGACAGAAGAATACTGTAATTACAATCTGTAAACAAAAATAAAAAATAAAGATAAAAAACCTCTAAAGGTTTAAGTATTATAAAGTCAGATAGTACTACAATGAAGACTCCTAAAAATAGTCTTCATTAAGAACATCTTTAATAAATTAAGTAACTGAGATTCAAATTAAGTAATTTCAGTAACAATTAAGTAATAATAATGGTTATTTAATTTACCACAAAATTAAGTAACCGATCAAAATTAAGTAACTGGTGACTAAATTAAGTAACAACATTCAAAATAAAGTAACTTTTGGAGTGTCAATTAAGTAACTACCTCCTCAAATTAAGTAACAGAATTTGAAATTAAATAACTTGAGTCATCATTAATAACTCTTTTTAAAAAATCTTATTGTAATACTACTCTAGCTATAACATATCATTCACATCCTTGAGCAAAATATCACTAATACCGCTAGGAGGTTCGTCTAACTTGTGAACACCTCTAGGCAGGCTGAAAGCATAATTTGAGATCCAGGCGGCTAGTTGCATTCATGTTTTAAGGTAACACTAGTTTTAGCCATTGTCCTGATATATTATGACTTTGTCATAATTTTTTTATAAATATTTGAGATTATACTAAAAATTATTTTTAATTAAAAAAATATAGAAGTATAAAAATTAATATTAAATTCTCATAAAATTTATTATATTTATTTATTTTTTAATAAGAAGAGTAAATTTTGACTAAGATATTAAATATTTTAATAAGAACCGTCACATGTCATCTGATTAAAATACTAAATATCAAACCAATGGTATATGTTAAATCTAAGATTATTATGAAAGTGTATTCAAATTTTATATATATTATATAGATTCCATGGGTGGTTTAGAAGCCTCCGAATTGCTATCACCAGATGTCTATTCGGATCAGTCGTTGCGCCAGCAAACAGTCTCTCCACCTCCCAGCGCATTTTCAGACAATGGTAGAGTCCCCACAGTTCAGCTGAAGTGAGCCGCAACATTAAAAGACATCTATTGAGAAATCAAACTTGGTACTCAACGAAACCATGATTTATTCTAATGAATTTGAATTGTATAAGTAACGGCAAAATATGAAATGGCGAGGGTTTCATTTCACATTAGTTGAGGAAGGAAAGCACACAACAAAGTCCTCAAATTGTTCAAAAGGTTATTTCGTCCATAAGCCAGGATTTTTAACAAACCACGTTTTCTGAACTCAACAAATTCCATGTTCAAGTTCTCAATTAACCCTAATGATTCTGTTAAGCAAGATTTCGTATCCAAGCTTGCAAGTAACTAACAAATGACAACTTTACCACAATAGACAATTTCGCAATTTCATATTTTCATCGTTAATTGTAGTGATACCGATTTTATTTCTTGGCCTATACTTATTTCTTGGTCTAAATAGCATCCACATTGGAGGGAAAAAAAAAGGGAAAAATCACATTTTTATTAGAAAATAAAATTACGTTTTTGAGCAATGTCATAAAAGATTTCAATTTTGAAAAATACCAAAAAAATAAACTGAATTTGACGCAAAATAGCGTTATTTTTGCAAGAAATTGATTTTTTTGAGAAAAAAATGAATTTTTGCAAAAAAAAGTCTGTTTTTGTAGGAGCTCTTCAATAAGGTCTTCAGAGTCTTCATAATGTTTTCAGAGTCTTCATAATAAAATTTTTAATTTTTTATAATAAATTTGATCTAATAAATTTTTAATGTAATTTTTTTAAAATTACACCATATTTACAAAATTTAATTTAATTTAATGATAATTAATTTAATATAAAGAAAAGTACAAAGTCTACAATAGATTTTCAAGGAGTTTTCAGAGGTCTTTAGGATCTTTAATAGGTCTTCAGAAGCTTGAGATTAAGTGTTGTACACTATCATAAACCATTGTAAACCAAATAAAACAATTTTAAGACAACTTTACAAATTAATTCTATAATTACAAACAATATAATTAAAATTTGGTTTACATGTACACATATACACCATTTCATTGAAAAACAGAAAGTTGAGGGACTAAAACCTAAATTTACAATAAAATCATTTGCTAGGGTTTTGGAGACCACATGGGCCGCAACCTCACACTTCCAAATCACCTCGTTCTTCCTCGTGTGGCAAGCAATACGCAAACTAGCTGTGAGCGAAGCAGCGACAGAGAGAAACCGAGAGCAACAGATCTGACGACCAGCGGAGAAGAGTCAAATTTGATTGTCGTCGAAGACAATTGGTGAAAAAGGCAACAAACGAAGGAGCTATGGAGGAGAAGAGAGGCCGAGAACAATGGAGGCCGAAGAGACAAATGGTGGCAATCTTTTGATCGAGAAGCAGAGATCGAAACAAAGAAAGGAGATAGACAATATGGGAGGCACAAGAGAGAGAGAGAGAGAGAGAGAGTGGCAAAGAAGAGGTGAAGGAGTAGTTGAGAGAAGCACGTGAGGAGCGACTCAAATTTTCACAACACAAGAGAGGAGAGAACATGAGAGAAGAACCTAAAGTGAGAGAGGAGCGGAAGAGAGAAAAAAATTGAAAAAAAGAGAAGAAATTGGACTTTTATTTGTTTGGAAGTAGTCTTTTTAAGAATCAGATTTTAAAAAATGACATAACAGACTTAAACCTAAAATTATGTTATTCAACTAATTACCAAATTAAGAGTGATTTTTATCACAATCTTAATTTTAATTGAGACACTCAACATAATTAACTCGAAAAAAAGCCAGTTTAGCTCTCACTATGAACATATTAATCTCATCATTACCGGCAAATCGTTGGTGACCAAGAAATACCGATGTGAGATTCTAGAGAAAATCTCAGCAGAGAACATGAGAAAGACTGCCATCACAGCAACATCAACCCTCCATTTGAACAAATATAACTAATCTACATCCAAGAGTTCCCTCTTCAAAATTTTCGTTTTTCGACGACTGATTCTTCCGTATCATGAGCGACTGTTTCCATCCAACAACCTTCAAAGCATAGCTTTGTTAATGAACTAGAAAGTTCTGTACTTCTTGATCTCATACATGATTGAAGATATGGAGACGAGATCTTTGTTCAGTGCCGATCCACCAGGAACCTTCTTTATGCAGTCCGAGAGCCGGGTGTAATATAGCAGGAGCTGCGTCAATGCAGCCCTCAAGATTTCCATACCACGCAAATAGTTGCTGAAGGAGGTGATAACATCCTTGTGCATTAGCTCTACTGCAGCTTTCCATCTGCTTGCAAAGTCCTTGACAATTGTCTCGGCTTCGACAACAGTTATGGGATGCTCAGAACTGGTACTTGGATCCTCGACTGACAAAAAGAATTCACAAATAAACGTTTCCTTAATTAGTATAATAAAACTAACACCTGTTGATTCAACATCAGTCAAAGAATGCTTACATGCTCGAGTCTTCACAAACTTGATTAGGTCACTGAAATGCTCTAAAAGCAGCTCTTCCTGCAATTGAGAAGCATATAAGAAATCTTACAATACTGTTACACTTCATACTATAATCATAACTTATTTGTATGTCCGCACAATACAGTTGAAACTTGGGAGAAGGTTAAGGCAGTGTAACATGTTCTTTTGTGAAAGAATAGTTGAGTCTGTCACTTGGGAGATTGCATCTCAACCTTCTTAACCACCAACGGGCATCAGCAGATGAAAGTAATTTTTTTTTTAAGCAAGCAATGTTTTCTTTCCCCTAATTTGCTCCATCTGGATACTTACTACCAGAAATACAAAAAATTAACATAACATTTTTTTCTTATTTATTTGTTCTATGCTGAAGGGAGATTTTCCCCTTCAGCTTTTGCTTTGTCAGTTCTTAACTTCCATTTTCTTTTTTTAAAAAAAAAACATTTTCTGATGAAATATAGCTAAATCAAATTACAACACCAAGATTATTAACACAATTTCTATTTACCAGCAATGCTTACCACAAATAATGCAGTATTGCTCTTCAGCAGTTCCTCAAAGTGTAATTGAATTTTCCCACCATCTGGACCAGCCTCCTTAATCCAAATGAAAAAATTTCAAGTAAAAAGTGGCAGAGGAAAATTCATGGTTTTTCAGAACCGGTTTCGATCTAACAGAACAGCAGTTTCATTTTGCTACTGGAAGAATACCCAACAGAGTGGTCTATTAAGCATAGTCTCAAAATTTGCATCGTAAAACCGATTATTGGCTTTTGCAACAATTCCAATTCAGGCTCCTGTTGGCACATCTAAATCACTCTTTGCCTTTTATTTCTCATTTTTCCCCTCATTTAAGTTTCAAACGTTTTTCTTATGATTATCCACCTATTATTGCTAGTTCATTACTTTACGGAAAATACAGTCTTACCCCTTAATGTACTTTAACATGTTGACATATTTTATATCATGCAATAGACGACAGTAAATGTATTACCATAAATTACTTCAACGGGAAGCATTTTTATTCACTATAAGTATTGTTAAATTATTTTTAAACATGTAATGTGAAATGGGGAAAAGAAATTCAAAAAATATTTACGACCAATCATTTTTGCAGCATTTGGAATGTTACTTAGGAACTTCCAACAATGGGACATTGCACACAAAAGAGACTTTAATCGACAATAAATTTTTTTTGCATCAAATATGCGACATCAGCCATGAGGTGTTCTTCTTCCTTTGGCACAAATAAAGGAAAACTGTCGCAGAACGATAGTATACTTTATTTAGGGAAAAAAGGAAGGAAAGTGATACTCATCATTACCTTAAGTACAGCAATCATCATATCATAGTTGTTGATAAGAAACACAATTTGCAGTTTCGGTTTCGGAAATGTTTTGGCAAGCTTGATAAGCAAATCATCAACAGCCATCCTCAGCCGCTCCAGATTCAGATCCAGCTGCATATGTTGTGCCGGCACAAACCATAAGCAAATAAAAAGCGGATGAATTCTCTGTTCAAACAAATACACAACTTATTATGAGCACAAATCTAACCTGCCCGTCTCCATATTCAACATTAAGGTGAATAAGAGAAGCTGTGAATTCAGCATAACGCCTCATGACATAATGAGGATGAACATCGTCTTCCCACAATGTCTTGACATTGGCATTGCGAAGGCTACTAAGATGCATGTCAAAAACCATCTTGAAACGTGGCCACAGAGAAATATTGACCTGCTCAATCAGTTATGAATCAGTCAATCTTATAAGGCTACTAATTCCTCAAATTGCTGTAGTACATATTCAGAAACTATTTTCACATTCACTATGAAATAAATATTGCAACTATCCAATGGCATAATCTACTGACTACTTATATCCCGTCAAATGCATGGGTGCTTGTGTTTATATACTCTTTCTAAAGGTTATAGGATACAGAATAACAATTTGACATATAATACCCATAAAGTTAAATCCACTGGTTTAAAAGATTTAGAACAGCCAGGTTTATCAATTATTTTAGAAATGTTGCAATCTCAATTATTTTAGAAAAAACATATTCAGGAGCCCTCCTGCATGCATCATATTTCACTGCCCATTCATTATAATCTCAAAAGGCTATTGGAAACCAACAAACCTTGTCTAAATAAGAATCCAAACATGGAATATGCCGCCTAGACATAATCAGCCGGAAAGGAAATAAAACAAAAGAATAGATGAATACCCAATTTAAAAAGTTTGAGACTGCAGCTACATTATACTGCAAACATTCAATGATGTAGATCAAGGAACCGAAGTATTTGTTCACAACAACCAGGCAACTTAGAGAAAAGAAAAACAAGAGATTTCTGTATAATGTTTCATGCAAATGAAGCATAAGTTCCTTATGGCTGATTACATTCTGAAAAGAAATGTTCCAAGGCCCACTAGACGCTATAGGTCAATCAGTATTTACAAGTACAGCTTGATCTCCACTACATAAGTTACGATCGGATTTTTTAAACAACGACAATTTTAGCAGGGTCTTGTTTCCTCAGTTTCATTTTAACATGGATGGTTAATTTAAGGACAGACAATATAGAACTTCTTTGAAGAGTTGCATAACTTCTAGAATCAGGGGTTTAATGGCTCCGAAATCCGAAGGTTAAGTTTAAAATCAAGTAAGCAGTTTGATGACTCTGAAATCTGAAGGGGACTGTGAATAGTAACAATAAAGAATAAACTGAACTATGATTTAATTCAGAATAATTTCCTCAAGCATCACATCTCAGGCATAATACTCCACAAACGGAAAATAAATAGAAAATGCTAATTTCCAAAAATGTCTACATCTCGTCATCCAAAAAAAATTTTCAATTTTAAAATTCATTTCTTGTTGATTTTTCAAGGGTAAGCAACAATATCCACCCATTTCTGTTGGTTCAAATTAATTTTCTTATTTTTGAAGGAAAAAACTTTCGATATTATTACCTTTTTTATGTATACTACATTTTCCCAAAATAACTCAATTATATTTAAAAATTATTTTTGTGAAGTGGTGGGAAAAAAATAACGCCTTTTATATATGCATGTAAATGCATAGTACATCATACAAGTAACTTTAAAGAGAAAGCAATTCTGTTTCCCAAATTGTTATGCTTTTTCTAATCATATACTGAGCAAATTGCCAATTCGAAAAGCGAACTGGATTCTTAATGCTTGAGGGTTCCACAATTAACATGCAACATGAGTTAAAGTCCAATCATGAAGCATCAATTGTGTAACACATCTCCAACAGACTGCTTTGAGGCAAATGCAGCCATTGTTCAAAAGCATGGACAATATTCAGATGAAGATGGCATTGCAAGAAATATAGAAGTCTAGAAACCGTTTGAATAAAATAAAAAAAAAAGATATCTTCAATCATGATGAAAGGGAATATCACCTGATGCTGGTGTATGATGCGAATCATAAGCATTAGCCCGATGGCATCATAACAATTGAGCAGTACTGAATTGAAGTGTTCATCAACTACAGCAAATGGACCTGATAACATTACAGAAGTAGTCCATGCAGAATGCATTAGCAATGTCGGTATATATAAACAAGCATCTACACAGACAAGCTGATGATTTGCACTTTTATACCCATGTCGAGTAAAATAATATCACTAAATGAAGAACTCATTGATTATGATCTGTTTGCTATGCCTGTTTCAGAAACCCTAAGGAATCAAGTTTCCTTTGCCATTCTCATGGCCCTTAAACTTCTAGTGGCAAGCAACATACAAACATCATAGAATTTCAGTTAGTGCCTTTTTTCAAATTTATTGTTGAATAGTATATATATTTACCAGAAAAAATTTCGTAAAATATGGATTCTTCCCCAAAGAAATCATCACAGAAAAGATATCTAAAAAAGCAAGAAAATGTTTAAACTTAAAAAGTTCTTATAAACTATATTAAAAGATCAAAACCACGGAAAAAAATCAATCCCAGTATTCTTATAAACAATATTAGCAGCTTATGCAAGCTCCTGAAGAGAACCTCATAAGGATACTTTTGGGAGCTGGCTTCAGCTATATGTGGAATCAATTCTGGTTGATCAATTTCCTGAGCAATCAATACAAAAGATAGTAAAATTTATCACGTGATGACATGAAAACCCAGAGATAGTCATAGACAACTAATTGTCCTGCTGGAGATCATAAGAGCAATATTGAGCGACAAGGAAAGAACATAATTATATATTAAAAAACAAATTGATAACAAACATAATCAAAATACGCGTTGAAAAATATTTCTGGAAAGGAATATTCAGTTCCTGAAAATCAGCTAAATCACATATATCTTGTATTTCTATATTAGGAATATTTCCTAGTTTAAATGCTGTGTACATATCTTGTAAATGCCTATATATATGCAATATACAAGAAAGAGGAGAGCACCGCTGTTCAGTACCATTTTCTGCATGGTATCAGAGCCATTCTGAACATAACTAAAACCCTAGCCGTCACTTGAAAACTTTATCTACTGCAATGACTTCTAAAATTGCAAAAACCTCTAATCCTACACATACTTATACTCAAAACTCTACTTATGATTTCCGCTCTATTCAGACCATATTTATACATCTGAATAGAGTTAAACAACCTACTGAAGATGAGGTGAAATCTAGAAGTCTACGTCAAGAGCAAGGTAATAGAACCCTTACAATCCTAAACTCAAAGACTGAATCTGTAAGTATTCCCAATGCCTCGGTTGCACAAACAGGTAGTGATCTTAGTAACTCGAAAGCTTTTTCGTGTTCCTTTCCTTACTTCTCCGACCCCTGGATTATTGATTCCGGAGCATCTGCTCATATGACTTGTCAATCCAATTTTTTTCCATACTTATATTCCTTGTTCAGGACATGAAAAATATGTATAGCTGAAGGTACTTTTTCTGCTATTGCTGGGAAAGGTTTGATCCACCTTTCTCCTAATATTACTCTTAAATCTATCTTACATGTCCTAAGCTAGCTTGTAATCTCTTGTTTGTAAGCAAACTAGCCTAAGATTCTAATTGTATTGTCACCTTCTTTGGCTCTCATTGTGTTTTCCAGGCGCAGGATACGAGGAAGATGATTGGCAACGCTAAATTGATAGAAGGACTCTATTATAATGTTGAAGATGACATGCAGAATAAAGGAGCACAAGGATTGAATAGTATCTGTTCTATCTCTGTTAAGGATGATGTGTTGCTATGACTCTAAGTTAGGACATCCTAGTTTTCCTTATTTAAAGAAACTGATGCCAAGTTTGTTTTCTTCCATTAATGTTTCTACTCTTAAATGCGAAAATTGCATTTAGTCTAAAAGTCATAAAAATGTCTATCCTGCTCAAACTTACACTCCTTCTAAACCATTTTATATGATCCACAGTGATGTTTGGGTACCCTCTAGAGTCAAAACCCTTTCTGAAAAACGTTGATTTGTAACATTTATAAATGATCATACATGGGTCCGTTGGGTGTATTTGCTTCGTGAAAAATCAGAAGTTGCTGACATTTTTAAAACTTTTTACAATATGATTGAAACTCGGTTTTAGTCTAAAATCAATATCTTATACTCTGATAATGACACTGAGTATTTTAAGACTGTTCTAGGAGATTTTATGAAAGACATGAATAGTGCATCAAATCTTATGTGTTGACACCCTTCAACAAAATGGAATTGCTGAGAGAAAGGAGTGCAGCAGTTCTAACTGCTACTTATCTTATCAATAGAATGCCTAGTCATGTTTTAAACTTTAGTACTCCTCTCCATGTTTTAAAAGATTTATTTCCTCATATAAGGCTTTACTTAGATCTCCCTTTAAAAGTTTTTGGTTGCACTGTCTTTGTTCATAAGTCTAAAGTAACAGCTAAATTAGATCCTAAAGCAGAAAAGTGTGTTTTTATAGGTTATGCATCATCTCAGAAAGGTTATAAATGCTACAATCCTTAGATTAAAAAACTTTTGTATTTTTGAATGTCACATTTCTAGAAAATCAAAAATTCTTTCTTCTAGGGGAGAATCTAAGTGAGAAAGAAGAGCATTTTTTGGATATTGGTCATGTTCCTTTACCTAATATTGTTTGCGAAACTGAAAATTCTTGAGGAATTGGGTGTTCAAAATCTGTCCAGCAACACATATTCAATGGCAGGGGGAGAAATACTATAGGATTGTTCAAAGGAACAAACTAAAGAGCTCTGAGTTTATACTAAGAGGACAACTTAACAAAAGAATAGAGTTCCATCAGCATCAGAACAACATGGCCACTCAAACTCCTCAGATAATGCTCCTCAAACCAGTCCTAATCCAGGTACTTCATCTAATATTCTCCCACTCATAGTACCTGCTATTGACCAACCTAGTACTCATGATCTGTCTAAGTCAATTGATTTGTCTGCTTATTTGTATCTCCTTATAGTACATAGGAAAGGAAAGAGGACTTGCACTAAACACCCTCTGTCCAATCATCTATCTTATAGCAAACTTTCTCACAATCATAGTG